>CM046852.1:13885891-14003391 GCA_025618425.1 Heliocidaris tuberculata
GAAAAATACCTCCTCGCTTTGTTCGAAAACAGATATATACATGTCTACATGTTAGTCGCGAATCAAGGGGTTAGGACACGGGGGAGGTGGGGGGGGGGTGTACGATCCTTTCCCAACTAAATCCAATGTTGTATAATTTATGTTAATCACGAAGGAGGAAAAAATGCCAACCTTAATGTTCGTTCCCTCTTCAAAATTTCGCTGGACTAAAAACAAACCGGAAAATATGATTTTGTTTTTGACTTGCAAGGTATTTTTTTTTTACTTGCCCCCCCCCCCCTTCTACCCGTGAAAGAATCCTGGTTCCATCTCTTCAATGTTTCGAATAATAAGAGATTATGATGTTGGGACAATTACGTCTGAACACGCCCGTAATAGCTTTCTTCAGATGTCAATCCACAATTAGCTTGCTTGAACGCATCACTGCCTTGCTGCATGAGTGACTCCCTGATAACAATTTCAAAGGTAATGCTTTTGATCTTTCCTCTCAACAGAAATGTTAACCACCCCCCCCAAAAAAAAAAAAAATAAAAATAAAAAAAATAAAAATAAATAAAAATAAATAAATAAATAAATAAATAAATAAACAAAAATACAAAAATAAAAAAAATGAAAAAAATAAATAAATAAATGAAAAATTGAATTTAAAGAAATAATGTAATGCTAATTATAATTGTTGCCGTTTCAGAAAATGAAATAAAAAAAAAAAGAAGAAAAAATAACTCACACACACACACTGACACAAAAGGGAATCATAACATGACATTTTAATCATGTTTATTTGCTATTTAAAAATATATATTATTTCGCTGCAATTATTGTCGATAGTGATTAGAGAATGGAGAAGAAAAAAATCACAGCTTTTGTAATCGTCTTCTTTAAAGCTTTATTATTTCATATTCTTGAAAGAGAGAATGATTAATTATAAATTCGAGTGTTGGTCATGGATTATTTTTTCTTCATTTTTCCAGTTTTATTTTTTATTTTATAATCGAATGAGATAATATTTTACCTATCGCCACTATGTCTTGGAAATATCTATAGCCCCATCTATTGTTGAAAATGCCGCTGGAAATAGGAACGAGAGAAATAATGAGAAATTACGTAAACTATATTTCTTAAAATTCGAAACACTGTGAGACACGTTGCTGATCATTTATTACCGTGCACGTAGTGACGCTTTTCGAGATTAGCCTCAGTTTTACACCCGATTATTTCTTCTTCTCTTTTACATCTGAAATCAAGGTTAAAATTTTAACCTCCGTTAAACTAGGTAGAAATTTCTGGAGTGTATCCGTCCGCCCATGAAATGTACATCGCCAACTTATCGGCCACGTGCTCGTGGCTATATCGTTTTAACTCAAAGTATTAAGTACTCGAGTTTATTGATCACCATTGACGCCTTGTAAAGAGGCAATTTGGCGATCAATCTGCGTCAAACTGTTAAAAAGACACGTGACTACATCATTGCCTTTTAGGGGTGTGCTTTCATAGTATTTATAGAATCACTCAGGGTGGAATGCCCTTCAGACCATATTTCCTTTGAGTTTTTACTTATCTGCACGGTTTTATAATGCCAATATAAATATTTTCTTACATCATGTACATAGGAAAAAAACAAATTATTTAAAAAGGTTTGATGGTTCATTTTACCTGACTGCTAAGAAAGCTGCTTGTAAGTAAGCAACCAGGCGACCGACTGCTTTAAGTGCTCTCCGAGGGATTTGGTAATGAGGATTAATGCCTTACCAAAGAGCACTTGTCTAGCGCATCCACTTGGTTTCGAACCCGGGTACCTCCAGTTACGAGACCACTGCTCTAACACTGAGCCATCGCTGGGGCAGTATAGTGGGGCCCGCAAGAAGAGCAATAGTACTAATGATGAAACTATCCAGTTAAATAAGAAAATATCATGATGCTATAAAGGGGAAATAATTGAGTAACACACATTCAGATTAACAGGGGAAGATAAGAATATTAAATATAAAATAAGTGAAGAAAAAAAAAAGAAAACTGCCATCTTTTTGGTGGTTCATAGTGATCCATCACAAACACTTAACACTTTTTGCAACTAATCATTTTCCTTTTAATAATATGATAGTGATTTGCCACACCTCTAGGCGAAAAAGGCGGCGTTATCGATCCCGCAATCGAAAATAATAAATGCATCACTACAGCGCGAAAGTATCGATCGCACCCAAACAGTGTGTTATTGCCTTTTTATATATTTTAGTTTGCTACCAGTTGTGTTATCTGAGTCTATTAGTTATTGGCATGGCTGTGCCGTTGGCACATAAATAATAAGAAACGTACGGGAAAACATACCAGACGCGAAGGCACTTGAATGTTGTTATGATAACTGCATAGTGAAGTAGCTATTGATTAAAGGTGTCAAAATATCGATAGATCATTGACGTTGGGCTGCAACTGCTATTAAAAGCATTCACAGTTTTTACACAAGTCCATCCCCCTTCTCTTTCTATCTTGAATATAGGTTGTTGAAATATAGCTGCTGCTAGAACGTGTTACTGTTTAATTTGACGATAGCAATGCATTGCGCGCATGTAAATAGCCACGATGTCGGATAATTGCAAATCTAATACTAAGTTTTATCGCCGGCTGCAGCTTTTCACAAGATAATAGCAAGGGAAAAAGGTAAGGGAGGAAGAGTTTCAGAAGGAAGCGTAAAATTGGAAGACATTTTGATGATTTGAATTAAAGGAATTTGTGCATCTAGATGCATCACTTTGAGCAGATGAAGAAACTACACACATGCATGAATAGAATTTTGAATAGGAGGAGGGGGTAGACATCCCAACTGCCTTGGAGTTGATTTCATGGGGGTACTCATTTTTCCGAATGTTCGTTTTTCCGAAGGCTCATAATTCCGAATGTTCGTAATTCCGAAACACAAATTTCCCATAGCAGCGGGTTCATAATTCCGAAAGTGAAATAGGGTTCACAAATCCGAACATTTGATGCATTACTCCGAAGGTTCGTAATTCCGAGAATGAAATAGGGTTCGTAATTCCGAAAATAAAAAAGGGTTCATAATTCCGATGGTTCGTAATTCCGAAAATGCAATACAGCCCTTCATAACTTTTCGGAATTACGGACCTTCGGATTATGAACCTCTTTTCATTTTCGGAATTACGAACCGTCGGAGAAACGAACCTTCGGTATAACGAACCTTCGGAAAAACGAACCTTCGGAAAAACGAACCTCCAGAATTATGAACCTTCGGAAAAACGACAGGTAACCGATTTCATGATGGGGGTGATTTCATGAAAGTCTTTGCGATCGTGTGATAAGTTAAAAGTATTCCTCATGTGGTCGTATCTGTTTTAACCATGCCCAGGCAGAGATCTAACGTTTAATAATAATGACTGTGAAGAGAAGGGCCACTCATCAGCGCTTTTTGACGGTTCCCCCCTCCCCCCTCCAGACCTGTTCCCATTTTCAAAATGGTAAATTAACACTTTTAACCCTTTCAGGACTGGAATTATTTAAGTACTAAATTGATCACATTTTGTTCTTCAAATTGGCAACAATAATATTTTGCTTTTAGTGCTACAAGTTTATAATAAGTTATAATATCTTTGAAATCAGTATACATTGTTAAAAACTCTGACTGTCGAAAAGATAAAAAACATTGCCAATTTTGATTTAAAAAAAAAAATGAAGATTTTTTTTTTTCGATAAAAAACAATGATTTAAACCTCTCAATGTGTTGCCAATTAATAGATTTTAAAAGTTATTCTCGTTTTTAAACTTCCTGGCATCAAACGCAACATGGTCATGGAACGAAAATGGACATAGTTTGTGCAAAAATATTTGCCCTTTCTGCTCATGCATCTTGTATATTTCTAGAGCTCTGAATCAAAAGTTATTGAGCCAGACCACAAAAAGTAGTCAATTATCTCGAAAAGGTTAAATGCTGGATCCAACCTTTATACTTTTAGCATGATTAGATCCGGTATGCTATAGTAAATCTATCATTTTTAACAAAGTCATGTTGTCACTTCTCCAACTTTTTAAATGTTGATTTAATTTGTGACTTTTTAAAGTGGGGCATACCTTACGTGCATTATCCCACTGATGTGAACCACCCCCTTTCCATAGGATGAATTTTTTTTGTTAATGACATTTCAGAAAAGTTTGGAGAAAATGGGTGCCTAATAAATCTGACGCCTTTTTTGACATGTTTTTTTCTTTTTCTTCAAATCGCGGATTCCTTCTGATGATTGATGGGGTATTTTGTCTGAATGCTAAGAAACCATGTGTGTGCTTGTAAGTAAGCAGCCAGGAGACCAAGGGTTTTAAATCCTCTCCGAGGGACTTAGTAATTAGGATTCATGCCTTACCAAAGGGCACTAGCGCATCAACTTTGTTTTGAATCCGGATCCTCCCAGTTACGAGACCACTGCTCTACCACTGAGCCATAGCGCCTCCTATTATAAGATTGTGCCCCCTCTCAAAATGAAAAAAAAATTCCTGGATCAGCCCCTGATTTTTTTTTAGATGATTGCTCGGTCACGTAGTCACTGGATACATTGCTATCACTGTGACAGATTTAATTACGAAACTTCTCAAAACAGTAGGGATCATCTGTCTGACACATCGAGAATGTGAATGATAAATCGGTCTAAACCCTCAAATCACAAGTGCTTATTAAACACACGGGCAGCGAAAATCATGGAGATTTTATACGTGTTCTGTTTATGACACCTAACGGGGGAACTTTACTCAAGATTTGAAATAACTTGATGTGTTCCGTTCGTTTATCTCCGCCGCCAGGTTTTTAACATTCTTGATCAATAAAAAAAAAAAAATTAATATTATACTATTTTAAACTAGTTATATCAAACTAGAGCTGTACACACATATTAGATAAACTACAAATGCATTTGAATGTAATTTCTTATATATTTGCTGTTTATGTTGGCTATTGCAGCTTTCTATGTATTTGATGCAAGTGTACTTTAAAATGAAAGTATTCCTTGTCAGTTTGTCACTGTATACTCATTAATATATCGTAATGATATTTATGGAAAACTTACGAACACTGTCATCTTTATTTTTGTCTGAATTATATTTTCATTTTCATATTTTAAGATTTAAAGAGTCCAGGCATATACCTATGATAGAATGATGAGCATGGAGAGGGGAGGGGGAGATACAAAAACACATATGGACAGAACTAAAAACATTAAAAAAGTAAGGGAAAGAGGGAGAGAGAGAGAGAGAGAGAGAGCGCGAGAGAACTGAGGGGTATATTAATTGGGTTCAAAGGTGAAAATAAGTTAGTGCCAGACATTATCATGTGGGCGTTTGTTTATGTGCGTGGGTATGTGTGTGAAATAAGAGAAAGGATAAGAATTTGAAATGTTGATCACATTGATTGGGGGGGGGGGGAGGGGAGATAGATAGATAGATAGATCGTTACGAAGAAAGACCGGGAGAGCGAGAGAGAGAGAGAGAGAGAGAAAGTATTAGAGAGGGAGATGGCGTTCGGTACTGTATCAACTCCCACCACTCCGAGTCAAATTACCCATTTATAGTTCTTTCCTTCTCTTCAAAGTCAAACATTTTCTTGTCTTTTGTACATTTTTACCACAACTAAACCATCCACATTTTTCCCTTCTCCTTCCATGCTCTGCTTCCCAGCCAGGAACCTTGGACGTCAGCCGTTGCCAGGCAACGAAAAGACATCTGACCAAGTCATCCTCAGGAGCGACTTCTGCGATGCCTTTCGACAAAGGTAATTTGTAAGGCAATGTTTAATGACAGGGCAAATAAATCAATGACCAAACATGCTTTGAAATTGTGAACTTCCCTCTCTTTTTTTCCTTCTGTTAATTTTTTTTTCTTCATTTCGTCCCTCCACTGAATTAGATTTTCGTCGAATGAAGGCTTGGGATGATGATGAAGGATCACGAACTTACAAGCTAAAATCATCAATAATGCAACGAAGGTGAAGCAAATTGCTTTCACTACGATGAATTATCCTGATCCCAACGTTATTACGACCGCAGCAAAATTATACCTCGTGTAGTTCAAAAGAGGGCCAATGATGTTATTTACATGTGGATACATGTGGTTTATTCTAGTGCTTGTATGAAATAATTGAGAAACATTAGTAGAGGTAAAATATATTTTCATTGTTGTATATTTGTTTAAACATATTTGAACGATTTCATCATTGTGCATTATAATTTTTTATATTCTACAACACTGAGACACCCCCAAGGAAAAAAAAAAAATTCATATATATATATATATATATATATATATATATTTATATATATACATAATATATGATTGAAATTGTTTGAAAAAGTGTTTTCCCTCCAAAAAGTTATTGTGAGCGCTAAAAATAAGCAAAACTACCAATTTGTTTGACAAAGCTCAGAAGAGATTTTCAGACTCGCTACATAATCAACTAATGAATTCGATTTCCCAATGACTTCCTTTGTTCCCCGGCTGTATTTCCCTTATCATCATGCTTTATCAAATATGCGTGGACTCATGTCGCACGTGTCATCTGATACCATTTCGGTGCCTGAATTTTTAATAGGAGAGTATTATTGCCAAATCCCCGGTACACTTAAAGAGATATTGTCAGCTATAAAAAAATCTCAAAAATAATACAGGTAAAGATGTAGAAACCTTTCTTAATGTTTTTCTATGAAATATTTTTCATAAAACATTTATATATGAACATATAAAAAATATATTTCAGAAATATCAATTCCAACAAACACCACCCCCCACACACACACGCACACGCACACACACACACACACACACACACACACACACATATATATATATATATATATATATATTATATATATATATATATATATATATATATATATATATATATATATATGTATGTGTGTGTGTGTGTGTGTGTGTGTGTGAATTAAAAACAAATTGTTGTGATTTAAGATATAGGGCACAATTCTATTTTTATGAACTAAAAACTTAGCAAACTAGAATGTACATGATAACATCCTATTTGGGGGTTATTAAAAAAAAAACCTACAAGGAAGGAGTGATCAAATATCAAGCACCCTTGAAAAAAAAAAGGCTGAGCACATGAATTAACCCTTGTATGCCTGTGAATAGTTTAAACCTAGAAATATTTACCAGTATGTTGTCTTGCATTATAGTTATCTTTAATATTTGAAGTGATAAGATCTTTTCTGCCATTAACTGATTGATAACGATTTTTTTTTTCATTTCCGAACGACAACTCTTTAAGATTCATAAACCTGTTTTTGTTGTTGTTTTTTTTTCTCCATTTGTGATGGTAACCGTAGTTGAATTGTTATAATACCTCATTTCGGATGAGTATCAAATCCAAGAACAATATATGGCATCGTATCCCATGTTCTTTCTATGGTAAATCCGTTCGCTGGTAGTGATGCATATTTCATGGTGTTTGATTAGATAGAAATGTCAACCATCTTCCCTACATCCCCAGTGGAAAGTAGCAATTAAACTGACAGTTGTCAGACTGAGTCAGTAGAGAAGTATTTTTTTTTAAACATTGTAATCAAACCAGGCATGCTGGGCATAATGCGAATCTTATCCTTTTTGAAATGTTGTGATAATGATGACTGCTAGGAAAGCAACTATAATGCTTGTACGTAAGCAACTAGGGGATCCTGCGGCTTCCAGTTTTATCTGAGGGACTCGGTAATGAGGATCAATGCCTCACCAAAGAGCACTAGCGTAACGACAAGGTCTCGAACCCGGGGGCTAGCCGCTTACCATACCACTGCTCTACCACTGAACCGCCAGGCTTTTTATACATTATTTTTATTATACGACGAGCAGGTAAAAGTAACAAAATTAAATCGAATAATTCATGTTTGTCAAACTGTGTGAGGGGAAACATATACATTCAATTTTTTTATTTGTTATATTTTAGGAAATTTCATATTTAAACATTAATTATTCAATAATTAACTCGTGCATCTAAAATCCTGCGTCTCCTCGTCAGGCCCCTGGGAACGATTTTGTTACTGGGGGTGTTGTGAGCAACAACAACAAAAGATCCTCAGCGTCTTGGGGTCTCTTTTTAACTCCAAAAATCTCTGACAAGCAAAAAAAAAAAAAAGGTCATCAGGATTTTGCTGGCTACAGCACCCGCAGCACACCTACAGCACCCCAGCATCCTCAGCCTTCTAGGGGGTGCTGTACCCCCAGCATCCCGGCTCCCAGGGGCCTGCTCCTCGTCGCTATTGATGCAAAGAAGAGGTTGTCAGAGCAAGTAAATCCAGTCATAAAGCAAGTTGTCACAATTTTACATTGCATTGAAAAAAGGGAAATAAATTACCTATTCCGAATAGTTTGACTGAACAAATAATTGAAGCTAGCCAATAGCTATATATAAAATAATATAAACCGGTGTTAATTAGTATGTGTGTTTAATAACAAGTTTTGACATTTTTTTTTTCTAACACTGCTTGGTATTTACCGAAATCTTCATGCTTGATCATCATGAAAATGGCTTCATTATCATTTTGTATTTGCACTTGGGGAAATAAATTCAAATTGATCAGAAATAATAAAAATTGAATTGCTAATGATTTGATTTCCTTTTTTTTTCAGCAAAAGTTCAAAAGTTCTGAATGAATATTCCACTCACTTTGTCGGTGATTTTAATAATGCCAAATGAAAATACTCCAATTCTTTTCGTTCTGAAAAAGATAAAAGGAAAGAAAAAGTTTTGAATTAACCATGCTTGTAGGCGGGAATTACGATTAACTGACTTTTTCACATGCGGCCGTTATTTGCGAAGAATATATAAGTTTTTTTGTTTTCTTGTGGTAATTGGTAGACCTCGCGGATTCGCATAAGCTGGCGTAAGACCGATCTATATGCATGAGTTTTTGCTCTTACCATCGTTAGACATCAAAAAGGAAGTGAAGATTACCAGCGGAATCTTTCAAAAGCCTACCAGAAATGCCCACTGATAGTGCAAATTTCAATGTAGACATTGAAATTTTGATTAGGATATTTTCTACGTAGGCGATGTACGCTTATGCAGGTTAATATCGGCTTAATAAAAGTTGTATGAACCGGATGCACCCACTCCTCTGGTATTTTGTTGTTGTAGTTGCTTCGAGGAGTACTGTTAAGTCCAAGGATACTTGGAGAAAATCCTGAGAAAGAAAGAAAGAACATGTAAAAGACGGAATCGAGTTTTGCACAACTTTACCGAACTTTCGTAAAGAAATATTCCCTTCTGTGAAGTTCTGCGACGAAGATACAAAATGACATTTTCCTAAGGGGCACCCGTTTACCTCTGCTGAGAGCGGAGAGGCAAATGTAGATTAATGTCTTGCCAAAGGACATTATTGCCGCGGCTGGGACTCGAACAAGGAACCATGTGATCCAAACTTCGGAGACGTATCCACTAGATCACGACCCTCATGTTGATTCAATGTCCAACAGATTTTCTGTTTTAGGAGAGAATATAACTTAGTCTTGGATGAAATGAATGGGGTAATCACGGTAGTCCTTGGACCCAATCAGTCTATACAGTTGTACAATGTAGATAAGTCGTGATCTAGTGGATAAGTCACCGGACTATGAGAAACAAGGTACGAGGTTCGAATCCCTGCCACAACACTAACGCCCTTTCGCAAAACATTAATCTATATTAGCCACAGAGGTGAGAAAAATCGGTACCTGGTGGGATCATTCCTTGAAATGCACTGTGCGCTGATAACGGTCGCTGGAACCAAAGCCGGGGTAATGATTTCGGAAGCTTTTTGGAAGCCCATAGGGAAGTTATATCATAATGTGACACGCGCTATACATAATTTAAAATACTTTACATGATCGAAAGGAAATCCATTTACGTGAAATTTGGAAGGGGGTGGAGGTGAGTGAGAGGACGAGTGTTTAGGACTTACACGATCAATTACACGTGACCTGTTCCCCTTGAAAAGGATGTACAGCCGGACAGACGCACAGAGATCACGTGCAATGTAACGCGCCTTTTTTTTTTTTTACAAAAGGCTATCGTATTATGATAGACATCGCTAATTCCAAGCCCCCTGTATCCCGCTGGGATATGGCCATTGACGTTGATGGTCATTTATATTCATATTCCTGTGGGTTTGCTGTCTTTGATGGCTTTACTTTTGGACATTTGGTGGTGTTTTCTGTGGTTACTTTATAATGTTTTTTGAGATGTACAATCTGCGATAAATGGAGTAATTCGAGGCGAAATAAGCGAGTTAGACGAGGACTTATTTACAGGATGGAGAAGAGCTATGAGCATTTCAAGATATCGATGATAAAGATGATGATTCTGGATAGGAGTGAGTTGTAGAGATAATAATGATGATCGAAATTATTAGCATAAAAAAGGATTACTCGGGATGAAATGAAATGCTACACACTGTAAGATATAACGTTTAAAATTGGCACCAAAACCTTATTTAGCAGCACCATAGACAAAGCAGATATGATGCAAATTTGAACCTCATAAGTTTTGTGTGACGGGGTTTTAGAAAGAAAAATCTTTAAACCCAGATAAGGCTCAAAATGAGGAAGACAAAAACAAATTAGGAAAATACGAAGAATTCGACAAGTTATAAAACTCATAAAATAATGACCCCAAAAAGGGGGGGTTGATGATATTAAAAAGAAGAAATTGGAAAAAAAAAAATGAAGTTATGGCAATAATATATGCAAACAAGAATCTTAGGGCAAATGCAAAAAGTGCTGAAACAAGGACACTTTGATATTCAAGTTTCACTTTTAAAAAACTCCAACGTATATTATAATTTTTATATTCTGTGGATTGGTGAGAGACATTCTTAATACGTTTGATGAAATTGTTTTCTTTTAGGTTTAAATCTCCAGGTATCATTTTTTTCCTATTCCTATTAAAAATCATAAGTATACAAATGCATATCACAGTACGGTAACATTTAAAAAGTTCTTCCTGTGAATAGATACAGTGACCATAGAACTGAAATACAGTCAGATAAAAAAACAGTAAATACAATACCCAGATAAAGTGAAGAAAATCATATAACCCCCCCCCCCCCAAAAAAAAAAGGGGGGGGGCGGGGAGGAAAGCAGAATAATGATAAAGAACAATAAGTGAAGAATTACTCCTTCACTGATTTCATATTACATTAATTGACAGAAACGAAAATAAGGAATGTGGCAAAACAGCCTTTTAGTTTTTTTGTCGAAACAGTAATTCCTATGTAATTACCGATTAATGTAATCAATTGAAATGTACAATGTTTATGTAGAACATGTGAAATAACGTGATCAAAGCGATTAGAAGAATGAACGAATTAACGAAAAGGCCAAAATATGTCATTAGGGACAACAACAAAAACAAAACCAGTTTGCATGACTCCGAAACATGTACCATTCCTTAAAATGCTATATAATGTTTCCTTTTTTGTTTTTATTTAAAAAAAACAAAACCATTTAACACAAAGAAGAAAAATGGATTTTACCGTATAAGAAATTTCATATTTAGCTAACAATTTAATCTTGAAATAACATAAAGAAGAATTAAAAAAAAAACACACAAAAACACCACAATACCCCAACCACCCCCAACAAAAAAATAAAAAATAAAAAAAAGATAAAGTTCGTGCATTTGACTTATGTCGGCTTTCTGTGTAAAAATCTACGCACTTTTGTCTTTCCATCTACTTTAGATACGAACTCACCCCCTCCCCTTGCATTTCTTTCTCCTGGTTGCACACATTTGTGTCAGCCCTTAACTTGCATTTACTCCTCCTCCTTTACACCTCTTCCTCCTGATTGTATACATTTGTTTCTGCTTGGTGCACGACTGAATATGGGGGTGAAGGTTCAGGCAGTGGCGTAGCATGGGTTCGGTTATCGAGGGGGCACAAGCATTATTGGTGGAGGGACGGTATTACTCTATGGATGAAATTTGAATGAACAAGGTTGCTAATTAGGGAGTGTGAGAGAAGGTCTTATAATTTTTTTTTTCACTTTCGGTTTATCCCTGATCCCTTTTTCCTTCTTTTCCCACATTCTTATTCCCTATTCGAGAGGAGGATCACATGCTCCCCTTGTTCCCCCATGTAGCTACGCCACTGAGCTAAGGGACCACCTGTCTAAACAGTCATTTATCACGCTTCATTCTACTCTCCGGAAATCGCCCACTTCACGTGACTTCAATGCTTTCCTGGTAAGGTGTTCTGTTTCTTCTTCAAATGCCGTCTTGTTCCAACCCACAGATGTTGGGGAAAAAGAAAGAAAGAAAAAAAAAAAAGAGAAAGAAAGAAAGAAATAAATAAAGGACCCCCCCCTCTCCATCCCATTCGTCATCATCCCTGGACATTTATTATATAAGCACATGAATTTACAATTTTATTATATCAGTTGTCATTATTGAGAGTAAGCCGAGCGATAGCCGAGTAGTTTAGTCCATTTACTAGAGGTGCAGAGATCATAGCGATTTTGGTCCCTCAGCTAGACACTTTATCCGTATAGTTTCTCTCCACACAGGAGTGGATACCGATTACGACGCGGACGCCATTATGGTTGTATAGCAAGTGCACGGCATTTCTTTATACGGGGGATAGCTGTCACATGATGGGGAGGCGGGGGGGGGGGGGTGATAGAGGGGGAAGAATATCTTGAATGGTTAGTTGTCACAGCTTTTTCATCATGTTTTGTTCAATACATCATGTAACAAATATTATGTTTTGATGTGGTATTCACCTCAGAAAGCCCCACCCCCAATTATATATATATATATATATATATATATATATATATAGTGGGATGAATTCAAACCAAAGATGACGCAACTCCCAAAGCAATCTGAATGAAAACATGGGCTCATCCAAATGCAAAGCCAAGAAATGTTGTATCTGCCCATTCATGATGAACACAAAACAATTCACGAGCACAACAACCAGAGAGAAGTTCCCAATCACACTACATATCAATTGTAAATCTTCATGGGTATTATACCTGATTACCTGCAAACGCTGTACCAAACAATATGTCGGCAAAACAACAAATACTCTCTATACGAGAATGTGCAACACACGGTCAGACATCAAGAAATACCACACAGACAGGCGTAAGGAAATCCCTATTGCTGCCCATTTCAGCACAAATGGGCATACTGCAGATGACATTCAACTCACAGGAATAGAAGTAATTAGAAAACACCAAGAATCAGTCATCCTGAAACGCGAATCATACTGGATCCTCAAACTTAAGACGCTTACACCAAACGGCATCAATGTTGAGGAATAAGTCGCGAACTCGGCAATTACATACACTTGTTTCTCTCTTACGGACTTTTGTTTTTAGTTATTTTTTATTTATTTATTATCATTGTCACATATATAATAGGTTAAACATACATAATAGATTAAATAGAAGAGAGTTAGTTTGTTTTCTTACCAAATTATAGTAGGTATTGGACAGTGTTTTTTACAAATTAAAGATTATGGAACGGCGGTTTCATTTACCAGTACCTTATAGCTGTGATATCCCATAATTTGAAGCTAATTGTTTTATTTCGTTTAAGATGTATGATATTTTGTGTATGATATTCACCATACAATTCGTATAGTACATGTAGTATATAAGTAGAATGTTGTATGAACTCGGTGACTTGTTTACTCTCAAATATATGCACTTGGTGCATTTCATGTATTTAATGAATATTCATGATATTACCCATGGCAACACATGCGCATTGGCAAAGCGCAGTACGCTTTTTAACACCAGTGGGTATCCAAGCAACTCAAAACTATCAAAACTATTAACATTATTCAAGGAATTCAACAAGACCTTGGCATCACTTCTGTTTACGACAGGTATGTCGGCTTTATTATAATTCATTTGAAATTTCGGTATTTTTACATGATATTTCTACTGACAATAATATCAGTCCGTCAATTTTTGAATGATTGTGTCTTCTCTTTGTATTTTGTGAATTATTCTCTCCGTTAATTTTGTCATGCCTTTCTTAGTGATTGTATCTTCTCTTTATAACTGTTTCAGAATAAATTTCTGAAGAAGTCGAAAGACGAAAGCTTAAATTTCCTGAGTATCCTGCGTCATCTTTGGTTTGAATTCATCCCACTATGTTCTATATCACCCAAACCAAAGCGAATGGTAAAAGTAGACTCAACATCATCACATTATATATATATATATATATATATATATATATATATATATATATATATATATATATATATATATATATATATATATATATATGTATGTATGTATATAGCAATGCGCCTTATCCGTCGAAATTCCTTGAAGACATTGCATAGGCATAATATCAATATGTTGACTTAGTATTCAACAAACAAACAAATCAACGGTTATGAACGTCAAAGTAATTTCCTCCATAATTGCCTCATTGTAGCGATTCTGGTTTAATTTCTTCCCCAAACCAAGGAGTACCTCCTTGCTCAAACGGAGAAGGGTATGTAACAAAACCATGTACCCGATAGTTGTGGATTGCGAAAAAAAGATTTTTTTTTTTTCGGGTGACAGGGACATAAGTGTGGCAAGGTAAAGGACTGTCCTGCAAAGTAATTCTAGAAACAACGAGAAAATTTTCCCCCTGTCTGCGAATTAACTACGCTTGAAAATGCCAGATCGGGACCTTTTAAAGTTTATGAGTTTCTTCTTTGATTAAGATGTAACCGTTTTCATAGCTGACTGCACATGCGAATTCGAAATCAAGAGCAACAGTAACACTCCTCCCGGATAATCGATCAAAATAGTCATGAAAACAGCCACTGGCAGAGAGATGATTGGTTATAGGCTTTGCTCGGCCCTCTTGCATTGGAATGCAAACACTTGAACCAAATTTGGGGCATTTATCGCCAGCTTGGAAAACAATTCTCGTGGCAAACCGTCGGGAATTGCAGCTTATAACTTAGTAACCCATGACATTTCGATGGAAGCGGGTGAATTGCTGCGAAAAGTACACTCAGTTTAGATGTATCCCTTCCACGGGGAAAAGACGTCTGCATAGCCCGTAGCAGGGGCGGATCCAGGATTTCGTATAAGGGGGGGGGGGGGGGGGCACACAAATGCAGGATTTTCAACTTTGGGAAACTGCTTGGAGGGAGACCCATATTTTTTTGGTCTCTCGCCAGCCCTCCAAAAGTCGCTCAGTGGGGGGGGGGGGGGGGTATGGGGTCCAGTTCCCCTCCATAATTCTCTGACAAGCAAAAAAAAAAAAAAAAAAGGTTTTCTGATCGAAAAGGGGGGGGGGGCACAATCGCAAATAGGGGGGGGGGGCCCATTGCATTGTTTTCCCTCAAAAGGGGGGGGGGGGGCGCGGGCCGGGATTGCCCCCCCCCCCTGAATCCGCCACTGGCCCGTAGAGTTTGGAAATTTTGACACACCTTTTGTTAACCTCTCTCTTTGACCGTTCCCCCCACTGCTAAATTCTATCCTGACATCAGTATTAGCGATTCAATCGCACTTTGAAACTGTATATAAATTATTCCTAAGGGCTGTTATTTTTACTACTCATGAGGATCATGACTTCTGTAAACCATCAAAACTATGATGAAAGTACACTTCTGAAGACACCCAAAGACATTAAAAAAAAAATGAATAAAAAAAAAAACAATGTGTACACGCGACTTCGTAAATATGTGCCCCTTCCTCCAACCACCCGCTGAATACATCAACAAACAAACAAGCAAACAAATAATTTTGTCGAAAACGAAAAAAGCTATTACTCCCTGCTTGCAGTAGAAAAGATTCCAATTGGCAATATTACAAAAGCTTTGTATCTCTACAATAAGTAGGGATAAATAAAATTAGGTCATCGATTACTTTGATCTTTGCCGTTAGGCCAAACACAGTCAGCAGTATACGTTTTAGGAAGCCATTTTTAAAAAGCTCATAAAATGGGAAAAAGGGAGGAAAAAAGAGCGTAGAACCTATTTTTAATCAATGTTTTTTTTTTTTATCAACAACCTTTTCGGAATACGATGATAGGGGCTATATATATATATATATATATATATATACAGAAAGAATCAACCACGTGTTGGACAAAATATTTTCAAAGGCTTTAATCATATATTAACGTTACGAAACTTGTGATATAAATTATAATTATTCATAATATGCTAATTAATGTGTGCATGCCCATCAGCGGATTGCCGAATGGGAGAAAAAAGAAAAAAAATGGTATATTCGGAGTGCTTTTCCGTTATTTTCACCGTCTGCGTGAAAGATTGTTTCTCTCACTTTGGGTGCGAGACGCCCCGGGTTCGTTTCCCGGACAAGCCCCAAATTTATAACGAAGTGGGGTCTACATGCTTTACATACTCACATCCCACATTCGACAGAAAAAATCACTCCGAATTTACGATTGTGTCCATAGGACTTTATTCTCCCATTCGGCGACCCGCTGGTGCGCATGCCCACAATTATATTAGCATATTATGAATAATCATAAATTATGTAACTAGATTCGTAACACAATACACAGATAAGGCACAATTTATAATTTCCCATATCATTTCCTGCTACAAAGTCCAAACGAATAATATGTTTTTCCTCTGCACTTCCAAGATGGAAAGACAAATAGACATACATGTTTAATTCAATATCAATGTGTGCAGTACAGACTGCATCTGGTAACCATGGTAACACGTTTCCAGGAAAAGGGTATGCATGAGCAGAATCACTAAAACAGCTTGCTAAAGCTGAAAAAATCCGTGTAATACCACAATCGCACAAGCATAAATGAATATTGCACTATTTCAGATTTCAGATTCCCCATTTCCATGCTTTTTGGCAACCCTTGATTCGAATCTGGCATCCTTGTCTATAAAGAAAAGTTTAATATGTTTTACCCTTTGCAGTCATAAATTTCAAGATAAATTATTATTTGAACTCCCAATCCAATTCCCCAAACACCCTTTTCAAATATAAAGTTTTCCTCAGACCACAAAATGTAACTTGAACACATGCTTTAAAGTGATAGTCCGCTTTGATATCAACTTGATTTTAAAGGAAGCAAAAAAAAAAAAAAAAAAAGATTAAAGAAACAGATCAGTGAAAGTTTTTGCAAAATCCAATAAGAAATAAGTTGTAATCAATCAAACATAAATTGGCAACTCCGTGACATATCTTGTGAGCTCCTTTCACATTTGCCCTGTACTGAAAAAAAAATCCCCTTTTGTCATTTCCTCTAAAGAAAATACATACATGGACCCTAGATATAATCATTCTTTTAGGCTCTTACACAAAGTTTTGTATGGTGCAAATCTATTCCCTCATCAAAAAAGAAGAAAATGAAAATTTATGATTTTTTTTGTGTACGGAGCAAATGGAAAATGAGATCACAAGATACGTCACGGAGTTGCCAATTTGTGTTTGATTGATTACAACTTCAAAAAAACTTTCTTATTTCTTATCGACTTTTTATCAAACTTTCACTAATCGGTTTCTTCAATTATATATCAGGGTGGGCTTTCCCTTTAAGTTTTAGTTACTTTCCATTTGTTTGAATCCATATCTGAATTATTGGTGTACAATATACACATATTTTATATTCATATAAAATATATACATATTTTTAATTCATATAAAATATATACATATTTTTAATTCATATAAAATATATACATATTTGTAATTCATCTAAAATATGAATACTTTTATGTTTTCTTCTCCTCTCTCTTTCTTGTCATTATCATTTATTGTAATCATGGTATAGTAAATTGCACAACGAAGCATTGGAAAACCTTATTTGCTTTCCAACTCATTGTGGCTTTTTAGACCGATCACGAGAAAGGAGGCATAGAAAAGTAAGTCTTTAAATGATACTAATTTGTTTCGACGCTCCAAGGAATCATCAGATATATATGTATTAAAAATGCTTTCAAGCAAACAAACAAACAAGCAAACAGACAATCAACACCAACAACAATAACAATAAAACATCCACACACAAAATAACAGTAATAAAATAAAACCATATATAATAATTTTGTTCAAGTTTTCTTTCAATAACGTAGCGCATGCATAACCTTTATTGCTTTATTTCAGTGTCATTCCAAAACCACAACAATAAAAGATTATTTTTCTAATCATATAAGTACATATGCTATATCTACAATCCCTCCTTAATTATGTACTCATCATTTCCAATTCCAATCATAGTAAATCGCCCAACGAAGCGCGGGGAAGCATCATTTGCATTCGAGCTCATTTTGACTTAAAAAAAAAAACACACACACAAAAAAAACATGCATAAAGAAAGAGGCAGCGCAAAGAGCAAAGTAAGCGTTTAAATAATAATAATTGGTGGCGTTTGTTTTGACGCACACCAGCCTCGGCAGATATTCATGTATTCCAGAGCAGACAATTAATGTGGTGTGTCTTCGCGCCTTCCCGGGGAGCCAGGACAGCGAAAAGGGCTCTTGTGACGTCATGAGGACCCTGCGAAATATGAAGTAATAATTCATAATTACAAGGCGAGCTTGTAAAGAAAACAGTTTGGTGGAGAGAGGCAGTGAACCTTTTTAAAAATGTATTTATTTATTTTAAAAAAAAATGTTTTGGGGGGGCGGGGGGGGGGGGGAGGTATTTTCGTCGGTTTGACTATTGAATTTTGAGGAAGGGGTATGTTCAACTTCTTTATTGGGGTCGAGAAAGATCATTCGAAATATCACCACATTCCCCAGTTACTTTCTTGTTGCACTTTGTATGTAATGATATGTTTAAATATTTTAAGATATGGTGACGATCAGGACTGCAGAATTGACTGACCATATGGCTCATTTGGCTGTTTAGGGCGTACTCATGGCTAACAAAAAAACGCTAGACTCTAATATGACGGACCACATTCCAAAATTCCGAAAGTATACTGAAAGGGGGGGGGGGTAGGGGGGAGTCCTCCGAGATATCTTTGTGATTTTAATGAAAGCAGAAAAGGTGAAATAGATCCGTTAAAAATTGAGCAAAATCCGACAAGAAATAAGGAAGTTATGTTTTTTTCTTCTTCTTCTTCAGTGTACCTGATTTTGGACCTCTGCTAAAATTACCACCATCAATGCCTCTTTGAATTTGACATTACACTTTATGCGATTCTGCATCAGATTCTAAGATCAGATTGTGCGTGAGGAGGTACTGAAATGTCTGTTTTGATTGCATGTATGTTTGACTTACGTCAGCGGGGTCAGGCGAACGATTCATGGTCACCGAATACGTACTTGTATTCATGTCTAGCAATAGAAATGATTCTACATGTGACACTTACATCTGCTGTTCCAAATCTTATTACGTCTTGCTGGTTATTCTTACATAAGACTGACTGTCTTAATATAAATGGCAAATAAAGGCGGCTCTAGAGGGACATATGATGTTAAACCCCTTCTTCCTAACAAAAATCTCTCGCAATTTGTTAATGTTTTTCGCTCTGTCGGAAAACCACAAACATCGATGCATAATTTGTTTTAACAAACTGGGTCCGACAAGCCCTTTAAAAATGGTCCACCAAATATAGCAGTAGATCTCTTCATCCTAATTTCTTGTTGCAGGTTTTACTATACTTCATCTATCTGAACGACGAAAAGTACGGATAAGACTTAGCGCATCGAAAATACTTTTATTTTCGAAGGAAAAAAAAAAAAACGAAGACAGGGTGAAGTGTAGAACATCGATAAAGAGAGAGAGAGAGAGAGAGAAGAATAAGGAGAAGTGGCAGAGCAGAGAGAGCGAGAGATTAGAGATAGGCCAATATATATATATATATATATATATATATATATATATATATATATATATATATATATATATATATATATTATGAGCTATTCGAAAGAACAGCAAAACCTAAAAGCTTTAAATGACGTAAATAGCATTCGGTGATTCAAGCCTAAACGACCTACTCAATCAAAATGAAATTCATTAGTTATATGCCGATAGACCCTACACAGTCTCTTCATACATGTACTGTGTGATTGATGACGGTAAGATATAAAATTGATGTAAACACTTCAACCAATATATTTCATTTTTTTAAATAAAGAAGGGATCGTTGTCGATATAACAAAATAGATATGGGCTTGTCTTTGTAAAGGTGATTGGTAGGGTAGAGTGTTTGCCATAACTTGTGACGTCGTTCTTTGTTTATTCGTATATGTGTTTACGCATTTTTGTGAAAGATTCGGTTCATGAGCTGGGAAGGTATATGCCTTATGCCAATTTGTTAGCCTCTCATGATGACGTTTATGCGTTATTCCGCTTTGTATTCAAGTCATATACATAAACGAGACTTTAAGTTTGAATTACAGCTTTCATGACGCATATCTATAGACACGAGTATTATATAGGTAGCGTGAAAACAACTTATCGTCTCATAAAGCTGCTATGAAGGAATTACTGTCCTCTTATTGAAAACAGCTTTCACATTTTTTCTTACTTTGGCACAAAATATCAGGATAGCAGGGAAAGGAGCAGGAAAGTATGATAAACGGGCAATGATGAAAAGTTGATGAATGTTTTAACGACAAGATCGGAGTGTGATTTCGCCGGCGGGGATTCCGAACCTGGACTGGTTGATCCAATTTAACCACGTTTACTGTTGATTTTATCGTGCCAACATGTAGCTATGAATACCGCGAGTTCAAAATATTCAAAGTCAGGTTTCGAACTAAAAACCTATAATCAAAGCTTCACAAGAAGCGTCAATGAAAGGGGGGAGGGGGGCGGTTGACACCCTCTTCAAAATATCTATCGGCCAAATCCAGATTTATAACCAGTGATAATCGGTAGGTTATTATTATTTTTTATTCTAGTTTCCAATATATTTTGCAGATTTCTGTAGACACCCCCCCCCCCCTTCCCCTCCTTCCCGGATAAATTTTGTAGCTCCACTCCCGATCATTTTAATGATTTTGTCTCTTTGTTTTCACAATGACTCATGGGTATATCGGCCAACCATACAGGTTTCTGTGAAGTGAAAATGACTAAAGCATATCTAGGGAATCATGGCAGCAAAATGCCGCATTTACGGATCAAAAGATCCAATAAATAAGACATACAGACACCGTCCCTTTTGGCCCATTAATCGCAGAGGCTGCCACCGTATTTTGTGTAGATCACGCACCGACTTCATTCATATTGTATGCACCAATCTGTCCCTGGTGTATTTCCAATAACCCAAAACCCATGTTCTCAAAGCGGTGTAGGCGGGGTTACGGGGGTGGCGTGTGGCTGGGGGCTTAGAACGTGTAATGGTATCCCGAACGAAATTCAGACGAAACAAGATTGAATGAGCCGCCGCGGAAGAGAAGAAAGGGGGTAAGAGAGATGTGAAGACTAGGCGGGGGGGGGGGGGGGGGGGGGGGGGAGGGAGAAAAAAAGAATCTCATCGACATTGATCGCTTTCTGAGGGAAAAGTGATATGATGGTAATTTCTAGTGATTAGGTTATGACGTGCGATGGTCCTAAAGCAAGGATAGGCGGATAGGAAGTCCAGCGACTTGAGTTCACTGCAATAAAAAGTGCATGAAATGATATTGTTATGTCGGTCATAAAAACAAAACCTACGGCATCCACTTGATTGGTCTTTTTCTTCTTCATCTTAATGGGAAAAACTAATTTTGTGCGTCGTAATAAAGGCTATGTCTAATGTACAGTGGCGTAGCCTTAGTCTAGACCTTGAAGGGGGTAAGGTGGGTTGCCTTCTTACGGGAACGAAATGCGAGGGAGATGATGTGCCCAGTAGTGGATTTATACACACTCCATAATTACCCCCTTTCAATTTCTTCTTCCCTCTCCCAAGCCTCTCTCCCGTCTTTCCTTTCCTTGTAATTTTATTCGAGAAGGGGGGGGGGGGGGACCATTGCCCTACGGCGCTATTCCCCTGATAATTCTCTCTCATATACATGCAATTGGAGGCAAGGATTTGTTCGCCATTACCGAGATTATCAATCTAATCGAAATGCGTGGGATACAGTATACCTTATGATAAGGAGACACCTTGCCATTAAGTTTTATACGTGATTTTATTATTAAAAAAAAAATCTATGTAAACACCTCAAAGGTCGTAAAACATTTTATTAGAGAAAGTTATAAACTTGATATCTTAAATTGGCAGATATTTTTATACCAAACTTTGGACTATCTTGTAGGAATTTTTTTCGACCCCCCCCCCCTCCCCTTCATTTAAAATGGTCGAACAAAACGACACGCTTGAGTACACAAATAATTTTTAAATATATAATTTACCTTTGTTTCATTGAGGTTTTGCTTCTATTCATCATTCCGTTATTTTTTGTGTTTTGTTTTGTTTCTACACTGTAAAAAATAACGGTAAAACTACATGTTTTTTGGCCCTTGAAATTACAAGTTATTGCCGTTATTTCAATTTTACAGTCTTTTTCCTGTAAAACAACAGCAGGTTTGTTGGTTTACCGGAAATCAGCATATATTTACAATGGCCCAACAAACTTGCTGTTGTTTTACAGGAAAAAAGACTGTAATTTTATGTCGGGTGATTGTAAATATATGCTGATTTCTAGTTTAAAAAAAAAACTGTGGAAAAACGGGCATTCCCGGCATCCTTGTCTGCCAGGAAATTTCCCGTGAAAAAACGGCAAAATTCTTAACAGTGTAAGGATAGCAACATTACTATAATCAAGGAGTTATAACTCCTTGCTATAATCCAACATGAGAAACGGTTCTGTTATAATTTTCCTACTTGTTGCCAAGGTGGTTTTCCTATCCAATATGCTGCTATCATGTTTTGTTTTGTTTTGTTTTGATGATAATCTTATTATGTCCGGATTTTATATCAATAAATTTAAATTTGAATTTGAATTTGAATTTGTATGCCAGAGTGTGGCCAGCATTGCAGTCAGTTGCATCAAAGTGTTACCACGCTGTGATTGCATGTGGGATATATAAGGCAGAAGTTGTTTATAACAAACTCTCTTCATACATCAGCCCTCCCTTTTTTTAAAATTTTACACTGCTTTCACACTATGATACTGCATGGCTTTGTTTTTTATACGGTAGGGACATCAGGAAACAAATATCTACCCATGATATTCATTATGTTTTTCAATAATTTAAAAAGACACATTGCCGTGTTGACTTGAGCCGTCACGTTGCCATGGCAGCCATTCGTTATCCATGCGTATACACATTGAACATACCGCTCGAACATTCTGCGTGCTAAAGTGGGGGTAATTTTGGAAACATTCGTCTTATGAATAAAATAGCGCCCATACGTGAGGAATTTGCTGCTATCTTCATTAAATCGACCAGCGTTTTACTGCTGTTGAAACTGGGGAGTGATGCTTGCGATCGCGTGCCACGCCAATACTTATGCAAAGACCAGTGGGGAGGAAGAATGAAGAAGGATAAGAGAGAGTGAGAGAGATGGAGGGGGCAAAGGATGAAAGAGCAACAACGAAACAGTTATTGTGAAGGAAAAGGGAAGATTATACATTAGCATAA
Organism: Heliocidaris tuberculata; assembly: GCA_025618425.1. Classification (NCBI taxonomy): domain Eukaryota; kingdom Metazoa; phylum Echinodermata; class Echinoidea; order Camarodonta; family Echinometridae; genus Heliocidaris; species Heliocidaris tuberculata. Next base: position 13,909,406 of record CM046852.1, read on the forward strand.
TATCTGAAATACGGCCTCGCTTCCTTGTCAAAGAGTCAGCTTGGAGTCAATTTGGTTTCATGTACCGAGGATGAGTGAAAAGGGGTAAAAAAGAGGCTTGACGTTGCCATGGCAATGCAAACGTCAAACGGCTGTGGCTGCTAGGCGACAATGTTTCTCGCTCGCCACAATGTTTTAAATGAATCCCCGCTATCTTCCCGGTGAGCGAGCAAGCGATGGAAAGTCTACAATCCCCCGACCGCCATGAGCCCCGGGGGCGAATCTCCCCTAGCCTATTGGTTAAAAGCTTTAATCCCCCTCCATGTGGCCACTCGTTGCGGGCACTCCACTTAAGGAAGGTTTCAGCTTAAAGGATTCCTTGAATATAATACTCTAGATCGCTCCCACTAATCATATGGGGTAGCCAACCTAGATAATCTCGGAAAAGCGTAACTTTCGTAGCAAAACCGTCATTACATCACGTTTATACATTGTCTGAGACTGGCAAGTATTGTAGGGACTATGTTGATACTCCTACCCCTTTTTGTATAAGTTATATAATTTCTAATTGTTACACAATTATCATAAACTTATTCCACATGAAAAACACCAAAAAACAACAATAAAAACTGGGTAATATTAAAGATTGAAAAGCTGAACAAGTTTCTTCATTGCTGAATTTATTTTTTCTAGGTCCTTTGTAAATGTTGTATTGCTATACGTCCGTGATAGTTGGTTCAGCCGTCCGCCCGTCTCTCTCTCTCTCTCTCTGTGTTTGTTTGTTGTTGTTTTTTTGTCCGTCCGCCCGTATCTTATTGTCAGCAGAAGAAAATTGATAAACTCGTATGACGGGTTTCATAAACGATGTGTTTTTACAATGGACACACATTTCCCCTTACGCGCTTACTTCACTGAAACTTCTTTTAAATACTTTTTTATTTATCACTTTCAAAATCAAAATCAAAATGGTGGACAAATGTAGGGGAAATGGAATTAAATTAATTTCCTTGGAGTCGTCTTCAATAAAATTTTTATGACAACGGATTTTTATTTATTCATCAGTTGATATGCAATATTCCCTTATCCTGTCATATTAGCACTGTCGATTAAGTCTTTCGTATACCCCCCAAAAGCTGATCCAGCTGTCCATTTGGGGAATTAATGTCAATGGAAAGTGCCATTGCATTTCTTATCGATTTTAAAAATCCTTGAAGGGAGTAAGGAAGAAGGTTTAGAGTCAGATTTTAAAGTCACACACTCAAAATAGGCGGTTGTGTGGGGGAAGAGTGGAATTTTCTCCTTGGAGGGGGGGGGGGGGAGGGCTAGGGGTGGGGTGGTGCCTGTTCTTTTATCTTGTCGAAAATACATTGCTTCAAAATATATGTTCAAAGCAACGTGTTAGAATCATTAAGGACAGTGTAATTGATTTCGAACCTGAGTCATTATGAACAAAACGTAATTGATAAGAATTTGTTTAGATCGCTGTAAAAAGAATGATAAGTATAGTAATAATAATTCTTTCCTATTAAGTGCTTTTACAGAAAACTGATCAGAGCGCTATTTCAGCAGAAAAAAATAACATAATAATAATAACATAGCAAATATTAATACAAATAGTATTTATGAATATACAAAGCATTGAATGATATTTAAGTATTCATTAAAAGTGATAAAATAGGCCCTCTAGTCTGCTGAGAGTCAGAAAGGCATAACTACCTTTCTGGTTTACAACAAACGATACGAACTGCATTAATTACGACGGGGAAAGTTGGGTTTTGAGTTTCTTTTTGAATGTTCAGTTGTATGTTATTATGACTGATATTATTAAAAAATAGATAATCAATAATAGATAAACAGATAAAACGTTTATTTAGTTTACATGATATAACATTTTCTAGATCTGATATTATCTATTGAAAAATGGTCAATGCTACAAAAACAAAAACCCAACCACTAACCTATATTTTTCCCCTTTTGATTTAGACATTTAGACATTAAAGTAATTTTCAAAATTTCGCTTTAAATCCTGATTTTATTGCGATTACATGTAGGAATCATTTCTAAATGGTAAGTGATATGTCAAACCTTTTAACATGTATAATGGAAGAGGAAGGGCACAGAAGTTTTGACGTTAGGGACCATTTAGACTAGTTTTTTTTCTCAATTCAATCAACGTCATTCTTCTTTTCCCCATATTATCATGACATGTATAATAATAATTGGTGAATTAATTGACACACACGCATTTGATGAAACCATCAATCATTCTCCCCCCCCCCAAAAAAAAAAGTGAAATTGTCTACCTACACAGTAAAAAAAAAAAATTCTCGACATGGGGCTTTTTATGTCCGATCAACCTTTGAGCAGTTTTATGCCCAGCTCGAGTAATTTTGCTCAATTTGTATTAGATATTGATTATGAATGGGTAAAAAAAAAATACCACGTTGGGAAAAATTGTCAAAAAGCTGGACGGGCACATTATTTCCCTTTTATTTTTTTTAAAGTCTTTATTTTTAATTTTATTTTTCCTTCTGGCATTTTTTGCAAGAGAAAGAGTACCACCGACCTACTCTTTTCTAAGGCGTATCCACATAATGATAAACATGGAGAAGAATTCGTTGAGGGTGAAAGGCAGAATACACCTCTTTAAATTGTGTAAAATATCACGTGTTCTAACGTATGCTTGGTTAGAATCACGCGTAAAAAAATGACCAATTTTATGTTTTACAAGCAGATTTTTTTTTTCACTGTTATCATTAGTGCTCCTAATTATGAATCGCAGAGACCATGTAAAAAGGTCAAAACAAATAAAGAACAAAAATACAACCGCAACATCGACAACGAATGCATAATAAAAGCACGAGCATGAACAATTACTGAAGGAAGGGTGAATGACTTGCATTCAGGGCATCATTATGAGAAAATGGATACACCGAAGGATGTCTACAAGACCCGTAAAGCGACTGAAATAACGACGGCAGGTCTGTAAATGCGTGTTTCATGTTATTACCCTCTCACTTGCGGCTCCAATGTTGTTGTGTTGTTTTTTTTTTTTTTTTTTTAAATTCCCGGTATGAAATTCAACCATTTGTGACGGTTTGTTTTGGTTAGCATCACTTATATTCTTTAAAAAAATGTCATTTGATCTGAAAGAATACGCAAGGACAAAATAATGTTATCGTACAAGAGTTTGGTAACTTACCAAAATGACTAATCTTCATTTGAAAAATCTGATTAAATTGCGAACTTGTTGCCAATTTAAGCAGTTGCTTAGAAAGCGGTAGGGAGCAAATTACTGAAAGAGCAAGATAATCTCCAAAATTCAAAATAACAAAATGAACTTCGATATGGATCTCGAAGTAATACTGCATTTACACTTAGAATGTATTTATACATGATTTTTTTTTCTTTTAGAATCCAGGGAAGCGTATGCCTATGTTATGACCTACCAGAAAAAGGGGAATGAGCATATCCACTTTTGCTTTTGCTAGCTTTATTCTACCATTCTTAGTCTATTAATTCCTACAATATTTATAGACCAATAAATCTCTGTTTATTAACGTGTATATAAATGACTGTCACGCTATATATTAAATTATTAAATCAAATTATATGAAATGCATCATCCATATCCATCAAAATGGACAGCTATAGCCGTAATATCTAAAGGTAAAACCCCGAACGTCTGTAGGTTTTCTAAAATAACAAACAAACAACAATTTACAACAAAAAAAATTCCAAGTGAAATGAAAGTACTCAATTTCTTTTAAAATGCTCCCTAATTCCCGGAAAATGAATAGAAATGTCTTAAGCTTGAATGGTTGTCTATATTGGGAGTATATTGGTGAAGGATCTTGATTCTCATACGAGAAGTACCGGGTTCGAAACTTGCTCAGTGCTTACATCTTGGACAATGTATTTAACCCACATTTAATATACGTCGTTACCCAGGTGTACCTGGCCATGCTGGGTGTAATGATAATAGCAATGCCCTTTAAAAAGAGCTTTATTTTAGAAACACGATGGTAAAGACTTTCAGAAAATCAACCTAAGGCAATGTCAAAGCTTTGTCCTTCACCTATTGAAATGTGTAAACATTACTATGACGTAACACATTATTATCATTATTATTTCATTATTATAATTATTATTAGTAATAATATTATTATTACTATTGTAATTGTAATCATTATCATATCATTGCTACAATGGTAAAAAAGAAGCGTGTAAACGTACGGAAACAGAAAATTAATGGTGGGGAAATTAAAGCGTTGTTGTTTTTTTTTACCTCGTTGTGTTTAGCTTAATTTTACAATCTTCAAAATATTTTAATCAGTACCTTTCTGCAATCATTAAAACAGATTTGAATATTTATATAACGAGAAAACAGTTAATTGAAATAAAGACATTACAGGGATAGTCACCTTGAGGTCCAAATGTTAATGGGTTTACTGATGCTGCAGTTTTTGTCTTGGGTATTGACTTCGGGGAACCTTTCGCGGCGAATTCGTGTCGATGTGTATTATCATGATATCTAGCTGGGGCTTAGGACCGTTCCTACTAATAATTTAAGCCATGTACATGTTCTGATGAAAAAAAAAATAGGGAGAGTGATCACCATGAATTAAACCTTACTTGGTTCTGATAACAGGGCCCTGTTGCATAAAACTTACCATTAACGGTAACTCTGCTATCAATGGTAACTACCATGGTAACATCACTCAACAGCCAATCAAAATCAAGGTTTCCATGTGAGTTACCATTGATAGCAAAGTTACCGTTAATGGTAAGTTTTATGCAACAGGGCCCTGTTCTGTATAATTCCAAAGAAGCTCTCTTGAAGTCATTCTGGATTATTTATCGTGATGTCTGTAGGTGATTTGAACCAACAAACTGTAAGCAATTTACGATGATTTAAAAGGAATACAGAACCGAAAACGGAAAACATAATTAGTTTTTTTTTAATCGTTTTAAGACATAGAATCATCTTCAAATTATATGAAAGGTTAAATTGGTTAAAGGTTAACGAGTATTTCACATGGAGAATGATTACAGGCTTACTTGATGCTGCACTCAGAGTCAACTTGCGTTCGCGTTTAATTTTTATTGCGAGTTCCTCGACTACCCACACGTCGTTTTTCCATTTATCTATTGTGCATTTTCTTTATTCAACGTTAATTATTTTGTAGTGGAGTAATAATTAAAGCCGATGATTTGAATGTACGTTAACGGCGCGAAACCCAAAAACTACAGAGAGAGAGAGAGAGAGAGAGAGAGAGAGAGAGAGAGAAAAGAAAGAAAGAAAGCTCTACATGTAGGTGATTTGTCCCCTCTTACAACACAAAAACTTGAAAAAAACCAAACTCATAGAATATGCAATTTTAACGGAATTGAATGGCCTGGATACAACATTAAAAGTTTACATATTTATGAGCTAAGCATGATCTATTAGACATGTATGGTAGATGTCATTTATCTAACAGTGCGGTATTTTTTATATTAGGGGTAAACTTCAGTGGAAACACAGGCAATAGGGTCACTCGAAAGCGTGTAGAAGAATGAGTATTATTGGCAAGGGGTTTGACGCTTTATCCTGCACCAAACGAGTAACCGTAGATGGGCTCATAAGGAGGAGGCCTAGAGTCAGGGTTAAGACAAATGTTTAAAAATAAAAAAAGGGGGGGGGGGAATCACTTTTCCCGTTTTCTTGGAAACGAACTCGATTGTGTGTGTGCTCTCCGATCATCTCTCACTTCTTCCTCATCACATAATATTTTGAAATTCTTATCTTTTTCGAACTTTTCAGATTTTGGTGCAAGATATCATAAATTATGTTTGATATTCCTTCCAATGAGCTCTTCGATATCAATTTTGTCTGTCAAGACATATGTTGCTTTCACCCCCCCCCCCCCCAATCCTACATTTCCCCCTTGCCTCTCCCTCCCCTCATCTCTTTAAGTGTTATTCTGGCTGTATGTCTGCCGCTCGGCACTTTTCTTTTCTTTCTCTCTCTCTCTCTTTCTCTTTCTTCTCTGTCTCCCGTTCTCTCTCACTATCTCTCTCTTTGTTTCTCTCAGTCTGTTCCTTTCTCTCTACCTATATCACTCTCTCCCTCATCTTTTCTACCCGTTTTTCTTTCTTTATCGTACAGAGACTCACACATACACACTTTTATTGTTTTTTTTTTTAATTTATTTTTATAATAACACACATGCACACGCTGGTATCAATATGCCTTTAGCATTTCATTTATTTGATGTACGATAAAAGAGCAATGTAGATAAAATGCCTTGCTCAAGGGCATAAGTGCCTTGCCGGGGATCGAACGCCCGATCCTCGCATCTCCAGTCAAGCGCCTTAAACCACTGGACCACGACACCTCCACACACCTCCACACACCCACACACACGCACACACACACACACACATAAACACTGGCACATTAAATTTTTGACCCACCATCACATACACAAGCACTGTCGCCAATTCATTCATACAACCAAGATGTGTAGATTGCGCACAATGAAATAACCACTGACTACCTCCCCTGCCCCAATCCCATGCTAATTGACACTTTGTTCTTCTATAAATGTACGAACGTTTCAATTCAAGCATATTTATAAGTGTATGTTAAATCCATTTTGTATTCAATATTGCCCCACTCTGTAGTGGTAAAGTGCAATGCATTATGACTTCTGAATGCTAGCTTTTCGAATTCTGCACTGAATTTCATTTGATTACATCAAGATTTGACAGAAGTGTAGTTATTCCATTCAAATCTGGTCATTTTTAGAAACATCCTAAGGAGATGCGATGGCTAGATAGCTCGGAAATTACCTGACTTGAGCACGCTTAGTGTGGAAGAAACATTCGGGTGAGTCTCCACATAAAGGAAGGTTGTCAACTTGTGATATTTGATAGCCCATTTACCCATGAAAATAAGAACCTTCTACATTTTCATTACGAAACTCATACTTAAAAGTAGTAAGATGTTCCATATTTGCTACCAGATGCCACGCATGTAACCCATATTTGGTTGAAAAGGGTAAACATCTAACCACTCTCCTCGCAATATCGGTGACCAATGTAAGTTAAAGATTTCTTGTGGAACGGGGAATCCAAAATGTCACCCGCTGGCACTAATTCAAAAAAGCACCCATTAGCACGACTGCCCTATTTGCTGCTCTTTCAGACCTTACGCTGCACCCCAAGAAGCGATGTATGTGAAATACTCACTTGAAGTGTGGCTCATAAATTATTTTAGTTCCATTTTCAGGTTGTACCTGTAAAACATGCCTCTTACAAATTATCCTATTTTGTAGTTCAGATTTTAAAGGTAATATCTGGCATTCGAGTTTATAATGGGTAGCAAGTTAATGCATGCGGTGGGTAACATTAAATCTATTTAAAATCACCCCTTTAGTTTAATTTATTATCTTTTTTTCTTTTTTTTTTTTAGAGTGAGTCGTATTTCCTTAAAGAAAGCTTTGAAGATAATATCAAACATTCGAAAATACGTTTAGAAAAAAATATGTACAACGGGTTATTGGATGCAGGTTATAGTGAATGGGGGAAGAGGCTTGGAATCTGTTTGAAACCACTCCCTTTGTTGTTTGAAATATCTGTGATCTTAGAATTAGTCATACAGGTGTACGATAACAATTCATATTGAATAAATATTACTGTTTTGCGTAAGCTGAATAAATAGATAATTTCTAACACCTTTAAGAATGTTTTAGTGCATTCTTTAACAACCTGATAAGCAACCCATCTCCCCTTTTTTTTTAACCTGGTCGACATGTTAATGGTATCTCTGAAAGTAAAACAATATCAGAACTGCGCATGAAATAGCGTGCGCGGTAGTTTTTTAGCCACATATCACCTAAATATATTGCTTTTGTTATAGCTTGGCCACGAGTCGACCGTCCTATATTATTCTTGTTTGCCATCCCCCCCCTTCTATTTTCCCCCTAAAGTAGGTCACTTGATATTGAATGGCCTTCTTCCTCGAGTCGGCTTGACCAATCAATAAGTAAGATGGCTGTCAAGCCAAAGGCTAATCGAGGGCATAAGACTCTCGAATCCCTTCGAAAACAAAGATTGTTTACACTCACGGCGGAAGGATATCATGAGATTAAAGGCTACTACGGATCCGTGAATACTGCTTTTGAATCAATTATGTATTAGGTTCAATCTGACTGGAATTATCAAGAGTCACCTACTTATAGCATAATGATCAGTAAAATGCTCAGTAGAGGGATTTATATAAAATGACAAGGCTAAACTTGGCATGACGATCCACGTGAGTTTCAGTGCTTACCTTATAACTGGAAACAAGCGCTACTTTTTAATACGTCCAAGATGTGAGAAGAGAGAGAGAGAGAGAGAGAGAGAGAGAGAGAGAGAGAGAGAGAGGGTGGGGAGATATGTTGTGCCATTGTTTGGTTTTAACCAGAAGGGATCGAGACATTAGGCAACTTCGGTTCCAAGAAAGTATTTCGGTGTAAAAGAGTAAACCCTCTACGACAAAGTTATTCCTTAGTAATCAATGGTGTCACACTTAAAAACCTCGAATCGAGGGGGGAAAAAATTTACTCTATCCACATAAATCATTTTACACCCACTTTTCCTCTTACCGGGAAAACATTTAATGGATTTCATTTTCACTTCCTCAACAGGTAAATGTCAAGTGATGCGTACACTGATTTTTTTTCAAGCCAAAGGTTGATCAGGGGTATTTTTTTTTCTTGTTCCTTTTCCAACCGTAATACAATTATAAAGGTTATTATCTATTATATGATTTTAAAAAATGAAAGTAACTTTTTAAATCCCCCTTTTCACGTTGACAAATGTTCGGAAGGGGAGAAGTGTACACGCATTAAGTCTTTATCTGCCACTGAAATACATGCCTGTGCCACAGAAAGTTTCTCAAAGGTTTTTTTTTTCAAATGTTTTTCAGGTTTATTTAACAATTTCCAAGATAAAATTAATACATGCAGGGGATTAAGGTATTATCAGGTGGTGAATTAAGACCGGAAGTTGGTTATTTCACAAAACTTTTGTATTGCCCAGTGCAGTTCCTTTTGTTAATTGTTTCCTATTGTTGTTGCGATCGTGCCAGTTTGCACTCGTGGCAAATGAAAGGTTGAATTGACTATTTTTGCTTAATATGATGCATGATTTATACGAGAATCATCCTGTGGTGCTCCCACCCCGACCCGCATGCAGATTACCTTTATCGTACTTACAAGCCAAATTATTATATCCAATATCTTCATTAGATATTAAACTATTTCCTATACAAAAAAAGTGACAGCTGATTAGATTCGAATAATTTCTTCCCCCCCCCTTACTTCTTGTAGCTCATCGAAGCTTATTTTGAGTTCCAGTGCTAGAACAACAATAATTGCCAAATTGTAAATATAAAGTTTCTTATATATACATGTATATATATATATATATATATATATATATATACATATATATATATATTCTTTTTTTTTATATATACATTGGCAAATTTGTAAGTTAGCTAGATATAAACTTTAGAAAGTACCTTCAACTTTAATAACCTTGCGGGGAATATCTGCTTTAAATTTGTCATTTATCAAGAAGTATGATTTTTTTTGTGTTTGTGTTTTTGTTTTGGTTATTACTTTAATATCTTAAAATCACACTGAAGGATTCAATTTGAAAGCAATATGCGATATTGACACCATGATGAAGTTTTAATATAAGGTTTCACCTCACGACGAAGCTAGGTCTCGAGAGCAGTCGGAAGGAACCGGGGAATGACGGATTTCCATAATCACTAAAGTGCAGAAGGGTTTTATAGGTCAATGAAAGCGAAATACTTTAATACTGCATCAGGTGAAAGGATGGGAAAAAAGGTTACACTCTTAGTAAACGTATAAAAACATGGATAAGGTAAAAAAAAAAATCGCTCTGCTCTCTTCAGAACACATTGTGTTCTTTTATATAGACCCTGATCTTTCTTTGTTGACGTGTTTTCTTTATCTGTTATTATTCCATTAATGGTATTGTGATAAACTATGGCTTGTTTGGTATTCACCTCTTTATATCATAATGTATATCATAATGTTTCGAGTGTACTTTATTCAGCGGATTTTGCTAGAGGGCATAACGAGTTTTTATGAATTGTGCATGTATTTTATGATGTTATTGATATATGTCATTTATTATTATTATTATTATTATTATTATTATTATTATTATTATTATTATCATCATCATTACTATTAACATTAATATTATCATTATTAATTTGATTAATTAATAAATTGAATTATTCATTTCTTCTTTCTCTCTCTCTCACTCTCACTCTCTCTCTCTCTCTCTCTCTCTCTCTCTCTCTATATATATATAATTATATGAAAATATTCACCCATTCCGACAGGAAGAGGGATAAGGGAGAGAGAGAGAGAGAGAGAGAGAGAGAGAGAGAGAGAGAGAGATGAGAGAGGTGGTATACAAGAAGGGGAGAGACAAAAACGGCATGAGTATACCGGTAAAAATATTGGAAGAGAGATGGATAAAGAAACCAAAAGAAAAGCTGAGCAAGAGAAAAGGTGTGCAGTTTGGTGATTTCAGGTGATTGCAGTTTTTCAGTTGAAGTTCAATGATGGCTTCTATGCAGTAGATACATATAACGGGGAAGAAGGTCAAAACGGCGTTCTGCTTTTTTCATAAGATATGAAACAACTTTCCTGTAGGCCTGCGTTCATCTTTCCTATTGACATGTTCGAAGGCCCAGAAATATTAATCAATACCAATTGCCATATATATCTACGTCACGTTGTGCCGTCTAGGTATATTGCGCTTCCCCTTTGAAAGCGACCCCTCTCACTTGTTTACCATTTTCTCTGTGAATTACCCTCTGAATATGGATCTGTATAGAAACCCTTTCTCACCTTTTCTCTGCCCCCTTCGCAAAACACCACCCCCTTTCACACTCCTTTCAACCCGTTCCCACCTCTGAATCCGAATATGCAAATACTAGATGGAGAATCTCAGTCGCGTTCATGCCCCCTTTCATCTACCCCCTTTCGCATAAAACCACCCCCTTGCACACCCTTTTAAACCTATTCCCTCCTCTGAAACCGAATATGTAAATACGATATGGAGAATCTCAGACACGATCATTCTAGTCCATCACACATGTAGTCGGTGATCAGTCATCCTCGTAGAACGGCATAAATCAGGCTTAAAGAGAAAGTTGAGTTCTGATAAAGATGAAAAACAATTGTGAGGTTTCTTATTATTTTTTAGAAAAAATGATAGTTGACATATCCCTGAAAAGGATTGCTCTTCAAATGTCCTCACATTCGAAATATGACGATAAATAGTTGAAGTGTTTGGAGCAAACATTCATGCCAAATCTGCATGTAGTCCCTTATATATACCCAATTCTATGTGCAGTGCATGTGATTTTCAGCGAGAGTTAGTCAATTTCTTATCACTTTGAAGATTCCCAAACCTCACAGTATACAACAATTTTATGCGGTACATAATCAACCTTTCTCAATCGCTTCGAGACTGTTTGTTGCACGAATCGGATGTAATCGCATGGCCAGAAATCAACTTTATCTTTAATGGATTGATCTGGAGGCTGCCACCCGACTCACAAGAGTGTGGAACGAATACCCACTCCTCCACTAACGGGGGTAATACTATACCCTCTTCCGGCTCTCTCTTTCTCTCTTCTCTCTTTCTTTTTCTCTCTCTCTCCCTCCCATTACGCAGGTAGAGTACTTTCGCCCTGCATTTCAGTGGGATGTGAGTTGTAGAAGAATACTATAGTCAGTTTACACCCATTCATACATTTTCTCCATTCATTTTTCCTTTCTCTTTAGACAATATGTTCTCCGTAATATATGGGCTGCACACATATACTTTTTTTAATGTTTCCACTTATACTATCAATTAGCATTTGCAAGACTGTATGTATTCGAAAGATTTCAGTTATATAGCAAAGCTGTATATAGAAATGGGATATTGATCTGGTTGTTCCACACATCAAAGACACACACACATATTGTGCAATTTGAAAAGAAAGTTTTGAAGAAAAAAGTGGGTGCTAACGGTACACATCATTATGAGTGAGCATTTTGAAGAGAGAGAGAGAGAGAATAAAAGAAACAAAGCTTAACAAAGCATTGAAAACAATGAATAACCTCGATTGTGTATCTAGAGGGAGACAGAGAGAGAGAGAGAGAGAGAGAGAGAGAAGGGGGGGGGGGGGTCATTTTGTATGTTGCACAGACTCAAAATGTATGATGAATGGTAAATTTTAACTTATTGTAAACAAAAACTAAAAACATTATTGTTCATTGATAATGGAGATTTTGGATGTTAAATGGTGGGATATTATACACTTTGACGGACGCTGATTTTCGACGTTTGTGGATAATCTCTCCATTGGTATACTTTTGAGCTACCTAGTTTTCATGTTTCATGAACAGCAGTTTTCTTGGACTATAATTTCACCTCAGCCATTTCGCTTCTTTAAACTTTCTTTCCACTGTTTATTTTACATTCACTCTTTAACCCCTCTCTATCTCTTTGAACTTTCTCGAACAGCGTTCTTTACAGATTTCCATCCGAATAGACTCTTAAACCTTAAATATTATACTGAGAGGATCTATGAAATTTTATATATTTTCTTGGACCATTTCACATCAATCATTTTACTTCTTTTAACTTTCTTTCCACTCTGTATTTTACATGCACTCTTTAATCTGTTAACGTCCTCTCTATCTCCTTTAACTTTCTCGAACAGCGTTCTTCACAGATTTCCATCCGAGTAGACTCTGAAACCTTTAATATTATACTGAGAGGATCTATGAAATTTTATATTTAACTTCATCAAGTAAACATTAGTTGACTCATAATTATATATTGTCTATATATCTTTTCATCACCCCACAGGTTTGATTTTATATGCATATCCACACCACAGTACAAAGTATAGGGTTTTATGTGTTATATTTCAGAGAGACTGTTTATATTAAATGAAGTGTGATTAATGGTATCGTGACAAACACTTGATGAGCATATCATGTAATACTATATAATTAAACCATTTTAAATCAGCCGAATGATTCGACTATCAAATTATAGCAATTTTACTATCAGCAACACTACCTGCCCCGTTTCATTCAGTAATTCTATCGTTTGCCGCCTACTCACGCACTTTTTTTTTTCATTTTCTTTTTACCACTCATTTCACATTCGACTGCAGATCTCGACAACGCTTGACGTCATTCATCGAGTAGAGACAGACAAACCTGGAGCGCCGCCACGGTTCACATTCAGACAGGGAAATTGCCGACAGTCTTAAAGCTGGTCTGCATAGCAATTGATTGACAGTCCACAATACGACTTGCTGTCATCTGACTTTACTGCTTGTCTAATAAAAGAGAATATCAAGGATAATTTGAGAACGTTCTATTTTTTAGAGAGGAATCTGTCGTGTGGTCACTTAAATCATTCGCCGGCAACCCCATTGCAGCCGTGGCGTTTTCCAACGATTGCTCACTCTCACTGGTAGCCTACATCAGCGAGGTAACAAACCCCTATTTTCAATAAACTACGAAGCGAACCCTCGTTGTGAACTTTACCAGTGGGTATTCCACTCATGTACTTGGTTGCAATTAGCTTATTAGATGCCGACTGGTGTGCAGTCACTTTTTAATTGCTGTTCCACTATAATGGATATATTTCCGCAAAGGGTACTTCAGCGCACTGCTTTTCTACACAATCGCGATACTGCATATGCCTAAAAGGAGGAAACTACTGTCATAATATCATTGCACGGGAGTTTCATGACATTTTGTCTACTTCATCGCTAGAAACTGCAGCTTCTACTTGGCGTGAATATATCATGATATTATTCAGATACAACACATTGAACCTATTAAGCATATTCAACTGACTTATCGGAGTAAATTCTACTGGATATCCGTATTCTACAGTCGGAAAAGGTAAGACACTCAGTTGCTTTTCAATCATATTTTGTCTAAAATATTATTAGTTATCAGTTTTTAACATATTGATGATAGAGCCCTTTTAATGTTCATTTCATTGTTATTGACAAATTGGCTGTTACATTATGTTAAACACTGGGAAGCATTGGTGTGATGACCAGTTTTTGCAACCCCTGCCGTTATTCCCACAAATGGAAGTCAGTAAGAAGGAACAATGAAATTAGATACGCAAATTATTTATCTCATTCAATTCAGTTGATTCCCCACATTTTCATTTCTTACAAATATAAACTATTACTGGCTATATTAGGTGACATTCTTAGTCTTGTTTCTTTCTTCTGGTGTCTACCTAATGTGTCTCGTGTCAACCTAATGTTGGGGTCCCTCTTATGACAAAATAAACCCCATTGTTGTGTGTCCACCTAATATACACTTTAGTAAAATATGTTTATATATATATATATATATATATATATATATATATATATATATATATGTATATGTGTGTGTGTGTGTGTGTGTGTGTGTGTGTGTATGTGTGTGTGCTTTATAGAGTCCTGATAAAGATCTCAGATCGAAAGCTTAACTACGAATAAAGGGGGATAATAAAAACTACGACTGTCTCATAGTGTTCGTCTCTTTTACAGTACCTTCCACTAATCTATAATCTATAATTTGATGTTTGTGCAGTCATGCCCATATTCTATCTAGAATACATATGTTATTAAAACAATTAGGAAAATGTCTCCTAGGGCAGATTAAATGCTATCATATCATATTGGAATAAACTCGTACAAAGTAATATTTCTGTACGGCTTTTGAAAAGCAAGTGACGCAAAACCTTGATTCATGGAAGGCAAATTACCGCGAGTTTAAGGAGGAATAACTGGACAAATATTCAAACACCTGCGCTCTGATCCTCTAAATCTGTATTTACCACTGAATGTACGCTTAACCTGATACTGCTATCACTCACTCCAAGCCATTAAATCTATGTCACGTGTTCGCTAGCTCTTGCAAGAAGCAGAGAGTGTACACAGAAGCATGACTCGTCACCTTACCTCTCAGCTTCACCCATCCCCCTCTCTTTGCACTATAAACATGATAAACATCTTGCGTAAAATTTCAATATTATATACATGAGCATATATATATATATGTGTGTATATATATATATATATATATATATATATATATATATATATATATATGTTGATTTCTCACATACTGGCATTGACGTAGGCAAAGACAAAGAAAGTATATTCACACAGTTGATGCATTGTAGCCAGTAAGTATGATGTTTTATTTTTTTTTTCTCAAAATAAATAAATATTTATTTATTTATATAATCGTGACAGGTAATGAAACAACCCTTTTGCTTGGCTGAAGTCAGCCTTGAAATCAAGGGCTACTATATATGTGTGTGTATTTGTGTGGGTGTGTATAAGATTATATCTTTCTGATTTTTTTTTTCAACTTCACTTTACGTATATGTCTTCTGATCTGGCAAATAGTACTTTACCTAAATGGATTTGGGGACGATAATTCATCATTTCATTCAGAGCACCAAAATCATTAGGCGGATAATGTTGTTGTTGTTGATGATGATGATTATTGATTACTCATCTATATCAATATCAGCAACAATGACAATATGTGGATGTGTTTTACAAAGCAAAAATACAACCTTAATACAAATTTAACAATTTTACATTCACATTATATTAAAGGCTATGATTACAAGGAGTCATTAAATAGCATTACCAAGTCAAGTTTTGCACCGTTTTTAGTAATGGTCACGTTTTTTGTTTGTTTTTTTGTTGGTGATAGGCACGTTTTCTGAATGTGCGAGGAAGCAAAATGAGTGAGCAAAAAAGAGACTCTTATGGCGAAATGTTAATGTCATCGAAATACAGCAGATACGATTTTGAAAATGACATATTTGGGTGGAGAATCTTCACAGGACATGTTTTATTAGTGATAACTAGTTATGAATATGTAATGAATGTGTGAATACCTGTACATTTAAAGGTATTGTTGCGAAGTTTTCTTAAAGTGTGGGGTAACGAAGAAACCCCTGCTGTAAACGTCAAAGACATCAAGCCAACTAAAACAAAACAAAACAACAACAACAACAACAACAACAAAACATACCAGGCAGTCAGACCCAACTTCGGAAAACCGAGCACGGGTGTATACTCGGAAAACGGTTAAACGTACGATGAATTTAGAGCATCATCGTTCAGTACGAGGCAATGTGTACAAAAGGAATGGAGAAAATCATGCAAAGTCGACCTCCTGTTTGTTTATATATATTCTGAAAATTATGCTGCAGATACATTTATTTCAAATGTTTGTCATTTGAAAGTTATTTCATACGACGAATCATTCAAGAAATTTGAAGGAAATTGAGCATTATCAAAAAACAAATATATCATTAGCATGTTGACTTTGCAAGATTCTCCTCATGCCTTTTGCACTCACTGCCTCACACTGAACGATGGGAACTCTGTAAATCGTGCGTTGTACGCCGTTTTCCGAGTATATACCTGTGCTCGGTTTTCCGAAGTTAGGTCTGACTGCCAAGTATGCCTCTCCCGGATAAAAGACATTAGGGTGATAATTCGGCATTTTGAAATCTCTCTTCCCCTTTCCCTCCCACATGCTTTCATATTTAAAAAAGAAAAATCTATTCTGTCAAACAGACGCTCACACGTGTCATAGTAATAGAGTAATGTCTTTCGATATCAGGTTCTATTGAATTCCTCCGAGAAAGGGTCACAAAGAGAAAGAATTTCCGTCATCCGCACGAATGCATTACAAACAACATGATCTAGGCTGTCTGTGTGGTACATAATTATCGGTATTTTATCTCTCTCTCTCTCTCTCTCTCTCTTTTTTTTTTTTTTTTTTTTTTTTTTTTTGTTAGCTACCATTCACAAAGATGATCCTAATTATGAGCTAGACAAGATACATATACAGATATATGTCATGGAAGCTATGTTAGAAGCACCTCTATTACTTTCTCATGGAGTGCCCCCTCCCCAACTCCGACAAAACATGTTCTACGCTAGCAGACTGATGCTATCTACATGAAATTAGTCAACATTTTTATGGCGAAAAGCTTGAATTCTAGTCATATATATAATGCACTGTCTTCTGAAAAGGTTTGTCTACTCCGACCTCCCATATTAAGAATGCATCGATGATTTGTATGAAAAATAAAATTCAAGGTCTCTTTACAAAGTATGATTTAATCTAATCTGCCGCTTGCTTCCGCTGGAGAGAGAGAGAAAAAAATGTCGGTATTTATACTTTTGATGTGTCAAGAGGGTGAGTTTTTTTTAAATTATTGATCAATCATTAACCCCAAATCCAATTGAAGCAACCTGCAAAGTATTTTCATTGAATGATCATGTTCTTTTGAAGCTTTATGTATAAATTATTGCAGACATTTGCGAGAATCATCACCCTTCACTATCCTATGACACTGGGAATAAGACAAAATTGAATGTAATTATGTTCAGAATATTTCCACCGGTAATGAAACTGTTTCTTGACAATTGCCGGGCCTCTTGAGCTCTAGGGTCATTTCCCTGTCATTGTTTATTCAAGTAATGAACGGGCCAGAACGGCTTATTAAATTTGCACCTTTTTTGTAAAAAAGTAATTGGTACGCTAAGCAAATATAAACTTGTTTAAAAGTATTTTCATTAATCTGATTTTTCTTTGGTTTTGTTTTCCTCATTCTCTTTGCCGGGGGTCATGAAAGGACACATTTCCCCCTTCCATCAATACCCCCCCCCCCCCGTTTACGTCAAAAACAGAGTGAATAAATATGTATCGTTTAATATTGATGTAGCACGCTTAAGGCACAATTTCTCACCACACGCCTTGCATTCCCCGATGATATTTAAAGAAGTGGTTGATTTATGGTACATGTGAAAAAAAAAAAATTGTGAGCTGGATCATCATTTTTTATGTTAGTTTTGAAGAATACCATAGTCGAAATGTTCCCTCGAAAAAGATTGCCTTTTAAATGCCCTCACATTCGAAACATGACGAGAAATATTCGAAGGGTTTGTACGAAACTTCCATGCCACATGTGTGTGTAGTTCCACAAAGACATTTCTGTCATGTCTGTGTACAGTGCAAGTAACCCTTTTCAACAAGATCTTCCCATTTCATCATTCCAAAACTTCTCAGAATACACCAATCGACTATGAGCTACACAATAAACTTTCCCAATCGCTTCCAGGCAATTTCTTTCTCAATGAAATCGCACGACCAGAACTCCTCTTTATCCTCAACACGCGCGGAAATGGGGAGTCTTCGACACAACCGTTGCCAGGCAATTTGAATAGACGAGACCGCCGGTAAATAATTCATGTCACTTTGCTCTGTGTAATGAGATTGAGATGCATCTGAATCAAGATTTCCCCGAAGTAATTACAGGGAAGACTCTATTATCATCGGCGTGATGTTTCCGTTTTACACGGATAGTACATGTTTTACATCTCTTCGTATTTACTGAGCCTCATGGACATAAATCAACATAATCAGATAAATATTATCATTATTTTTTTTTCTTTTGAGAGAGAGGCCGGCTTGAAATGGAAAAAAGGAAGAAGAATATACTTTGTTGACATAAGCCCCGTACCTTTTCGACTTTCCGTATGACAGTAATTTCATACATGCTCCTGTTTGAGCAATATAGATTTCTGTAGGCCAAGAAAGCGGTGGAAAACAAATAGACGTAGTCACTTGTTATGCTTAATTGAAGTACTCGATTCAAGTACCGTAATATCTACGTGAGAAATATGATGCGTCAAAGCTTCTATGGAAGAAACACAATTATTGTAAAACGTGTGTGAAAATTCGTATTGTAATACATGTATTATTAAGCGTACAATATCGTAAGTGAAAAATGTTAACATTGAGTGAAAACTGTCGATTATCTAAAAGTTGGAGATTGTCTATTGTTTGAATCAGCAACATTATAATAACATAAAATCTTAGTTTACAGAAAATAACAGTTAAATATATGTATAATATATATATATATATATATATATATATATATATATATATATATATATATATGTATACATATATATATATATATATATGTATATATATATATATATATATATATATATATATGTATATATATATATATATATATATATATCTATATATACAACGGCAATGAATGGTGTGTGTTTATTTTAAGGGGTTTTTAAAGCCTAAATCGAGTTAAACGTCGATATAGAACTCACTCAATGGCTTTCACATAAAATAATAAATAATATATATATATATATATATATATATATATATATATATATATATAATGAAAGTGGACAAGGTTGTGGACATGGTAATCATTCACACTTATTATTTATATTGTTTGCAAATATTCATAGAAATATTATTTACAGAAATAGATTTGTAAATATAGACATGCAAGTATCTTTTCACACATTGATTTATTCTTTTTAAAAATATGCAAATGTATAATAATGATGATGTTAATAATATACTACTACTACTACTACTACTACTATTACTACTACTATATACTACTACTACTACTACTACTACTACTACTACTACTACTACTACTACTACTACTAATAATAATAATAATAACAGACATAACAATAATAACAATGATACTAATAATAATCATTATAATAATAAACAACATAATTAACATTATTATAATTATATTGATTAGTACTTAACCATTGTAAGAAATTGAAATATTTATTCCGATGTAAATGTCAGCCATCATTTTGTGTTTTTATACAGTCCTGATGAAGATCATTGATCGAAAGCTTGACAAATAAAGGAGGACAATAAAAGCTACGACCATCTCATAGTGACATTTCTTTCATTATATCTTCCACTAAAACATCTATGAGTGACCACCAGCGTTGTGTTCGAGGAACATTTCTTACAATATATATATATATATATATATATATTTTTTTTTTTTTTTTTTTTTTTTTAAAATATATCCGTTTCTTTCATATAAAGTGAATTACGGTAATTCATGCAATTTATAACACAAATTTATCATTTTCAATAGGATAGCATAATATGCCATGATAAAAAATATATATTATATATATATATATATATACATCTGTGTTTCTGTCGGAAGCTGACTAGATGACAGGTGATCGATTTGTTCAGGTAGTAGAGCGGGACCATATTGTGAGGTTATGGTTATTAAGAACAAACTTATTGGGACTTTATCATGTCATGCATGTGTTCTGTCATGTGATTACTGTTTTCCTGAACTTTCTTCTCAGAATTACAAGGAAATCGACTTGCAAATGTACTTCACTGAAGCAGGCAATAAACACTTGAGTATCATGAGGACATGCTTATGCACGACATATTCATCAAATCGAAAAATTAACGCTGCAGAAGAGATGGATTATTGATTCTGGATTATAGCTGCTACCTCAATATCACTCACGAATATAGGAGGACCCTTAAGTAATTGACTTGGTATAATTCAATAGCATAACTATCAAATGATTATTATAGGGGCGGGGTGGAATCCATTTCAAATCCGGGGTATGATAGACCCTGCAGATTTTATACTGCACTGCAAAATATATTGACTCTTCTCTGGGAATTTGAATAAATGAAAGAGAGGGGGAGGGAGGGGGGGGGGGAATAGGCCGTGTTTTGTTTTGTTTTGTTTTGTTTTGTTTTGTTTTGTTTTGTTTTTCTTTTGTGGATACGTCACTGCAGGTGATCCTTAGTAGTTTGAGCGAGGCTATTAATTCCATCAGGGTATTATGGCGACATGTTTATACATGAATCATGCATTTTCGTAATTAGGACTAAGACCGAAAATCGTGCCATAAATGCTGCATCTTCAATACGCGTCCAAAGGGGAATGGCCTCGCTACGTCGGATGAACACCTGTACAGCTGTACATGTATAATAAATAAGACCAAAGCTAAAATGGTAGGCGATGAAAGCACATTATATCACCTTATGAAACACTGAGGAAATGCAGATGGCTAAAATCAAACAAATTGATAAATTGTAAGCGTCGCATTTATTACGTAGTTAGCACTTGAAGTGTTTATCAAGGAGAGACAGACGTTAGCGCAATATTTCTAATCATTCGTATTCGGCTTGAAGCATCTCTCATATTGTAGTCCCGAAAAAAGGGACATTTCATTAATATCATACCAATAATTCCGAGACATTATAAAATGTATTACTGTGACGTTTAAAACGTAAAAACGTGTGACCCGTACCTCCGAATTATTCCCCATTAAGAGCATTTAGAAAGCAGGCAGTTTGAAAAGTAGGGTAATGGAAAAGGACACACGTCAAGGAGAAAAGTAGAATAGATTCTAGAAATCAAATGGGAAATTACACTTTGAATATATTGCACCGGTAAGCAGCTGCGATGAGGACCACAAACATATTTTGCTGATTGTTAATATATATTGAAAAATCGATAACAAAGTCGCATTGTATGATTTTCAGTTAGAGCTTAAAAAGGGTGTTTTTGGTCGGCACTGTCATATTTCAATTTTTGGTATTTCCTGAAAGAGTATACTTTTTTCTTAGTAACTTAAAACAATCTAGAAATTGTACTTTTTAATCGATGTTAATAGACCTATGTTTGTCTTCTCTGGACTTCGTTATATTAGTTTTCATTTCTTTACGACCCTGAATACTTGTCTCATTTTGATCTCCCATAACTTTAACAGCGAGTAAGCTCTTGTATCGATACTTGTCCACTATAATGAGCAGGATGTGCTTAATGATTATGTCAAGTTTTAGGACAATCTGATAATCCATTCATAGAAAATTATATTCAGTGCTAACCCTCCTTTTGTTACCTTTGCACAATACACAGCAAGTCAGAGTGCTTCAGTGGACTGAAACCTTCAAACTCCCATTTCTCATGAGTAACATTCTGTGGGACGGTGCATTCTTCGCTTTCTTCAGTGGGTTAGGAATATCCAGTGCTAGTGAATTATATATCAATTTAAAGCTGAAAATCTCCGCTTTGTTTGTTTGTTTGATTGACTTTATTTCTGCGTTCAATAGCATGATACAAAATGTAATAATACTACAGAATAAAAACATATAAACACATTGTCAGACATTAACAATTTACTATATTGCAATGGTAAGCAGCTGCGATGACGACCACAAACAGATTTTCAGAATCAGACCTTAACTAAAAATTCATATCTGGCGACTTATTTTTTTTATTTTTTATTTTTTATTTTTTGTTTTGTTGTGCCTGGTCACAATTGTCCTGCTTCGAAAATTTTTAATATTTCATTTCTACAACAGTTGTTTTATGTATTGATAACTTATATATATATATATATATATATATATATATATGAGTTGCACGGTGAAAAGCATTATTATGAACGATGTTTTATGAAGATCTGCCCATTGACAGGCAGGAAACGACAAATATTCATGATCGTTCTCACAGGACTCTGTATCTCACGACTTTTTTTGAAGGAGAAACCTGATACAGGTTCATCTTTTATTCGGGTTGTTCACGAGGGAAATGTAATACATTCAGATTGGAGTTAAAAGTGAGGAAATAGAAAGAGATTAAGAAGTGAACAACATGGAGGAAAAACAGAGAGAGAGAGAGAGAGAGGGGGGGGGGGTTACAGAGAGGAGAGAAGAATAATCGTCGGCATAATAGTTTAATGAACTATACGATGATAGCAAATACAGTTATGATGCAGTTACATAATAATGGTAATGACGGTAATGATGATGATGATGATGATGATGATGATGATGATGATAATAATAATAATAATAATAACAACAGCAATAATGATAATAAATATTAATAATAATAATAATGGTAATAATAATGTTGATAATGATAGTAATATAGATCACATACATTAGGAAAAAATCGACAGGGGAAGGAGAAAAACAGAGAGAGAGAGAGAGAGAAAGAAAAGAGAATGACAGAGATCTACCTTTGCGATAAAGAGGGGGTAGTGACAGAGATAGATTTATGAATTAGGGAGGGAGAATGTAACAGAGAGAGAGAGAGAGAGAGATTTTAAAAAGACTATAATTACGTTTTTAACGTTTTGTTTGAATTGCTTCTTATAGCCTTGCCCTTCAGCACCATACCTCTCTCTTTTTCTCTCTCTTTAACTCAGAGAA
The DNA here is from genome assembly GCA_025618425.1 of Heliocidaris tuberculata. Classification (NCBI taxonomy): domain Eukaryota; kingdom Metazoa; phylum Echinodermata; class Echinoidea; order Camarodonta; family Echinometridae; genus Heliocidaris; species Heliocidaris tuberculata. The sequence continues at coordinate 13,932,592 of CM046852.1, forward strand.
CTAAATCCATGAGATATGATTAATGTAGGCCTATGCCTAGGTCTTACAACTACTCAAGCTTTGTAAGTTTATGGTGCAGCACCTTTGTGTATTCATTATGTATACTCTGGATCTGTGTACTCTATTTTGTATCTGCTGTATCTGTATTATGACACTACGAACATGCATGAATGAACAAATAAATACAAATAAATTCCCCTTCACTTCAAAGAAATAGTATTAAAAGGAAAGATCCACCCAGGTATTTGCTTGATTTGAATAAGAGCTTAGAAATGAGAGAAACAGATCAATTAAAGGTTTGAGCAACATCCGATTTGAAATAAGAAAATTATGAATTTTTGTAGTTGTAATCAATCAAACACAAATTGGCAACTCCTTGACGTATTTTGCAGGCTCTTCTCTCATTTGCTCAGTACAGTTTTTTTAGTTTTTGATGAAATAAAAGATTTGTCTCATACAGGTTTTTGTGTAAAAACATATGACCAGTGCTTATGTCTAAGGTGCATGTATGTTTGAATTTTTCTTTAGAGAAAATGGAAATTAATGATTTTGGGGGTACAGGGAAAATGGGAGAAGAGCTCGAAAGATACGCCACAGAATTGCCAATTTGTGGTTGATTGATTACAACTCCCAAAATTCATAACCTTCATATCTTATCGTATTCTGCTCACTTATCCGTTTTTTTTAAATCTCTACTTCTTTTAAAACCAACTTGTAATCACCTTCCCTGCCACATTGACCAGGATAAAGGTTTCATCGATGATTAGGCCTAAAGGATGATACAGGTTTTAAAACAAATATCTTTGAAGAAAAATCTTTAAACGGATATTTTTAGACAGATACTGTTACACTGATATCATGTTTTCATATTGTGCTATCCATAACCTCTACCCTGGCCCATGTTGATTACTCTGTAATACATTACATTAATCTTAGAACCATGTAGAAATTCATTAGGCTAAATGACCTGAATGTTCAAAAGAGCCATCTTAAGTATTATGTCGGATAGAATTTGACCGGCCGTTATTTAAACCAGTTTAGGTGAGGTAGTTTTGCCCGGATGGGTTTAATGTCAAAGTGGTACATGTCATTGATGGGCAAAATAACCTGGAGGACAATTGTCTCATTGCTAACAAATCGAGACGAGTGATATTGTTATAGTAATTTTCTTTTTCTTGGGGGGGGGGGGGGGGGATGGATATATTTTAAGTGTAATGTCGTATTTTTATTCATTCGAAAAGAGAATATCAACTCTGCTGAACCATATCTCCTGCTCGAATTCATTCATCATTCATTAGTATAATTATCTCTACATCTCCAACTGTGGGTTAAACGCTGATTACTTAAAAGGCATGATGACTAATGAATAACAAAATGATGTATGGTTCGTTGTTTGTAATCATGGTAATTCAACTTATAAGCCTTGTTTGGGGATGTAGTTATACATTGGTGCCTACGAATCAGTCGGAGCCTAATTAATGACGATAGCTTTTAATGTCACATAAACCAGGATGATAGATCATTCGTTTTAGCTTCCATTTAACGTTGACATGATATCCTCTGATTGTAATGCTAAGAACTGAGGCCCAACGAATGCATGGACATGGAGTTTCTTTAGTGTCATTCTAATAATAATTTATCTAATATTCACTTCGATAGATGTTACATTCAATTATGTTTTTCGTTTTCTTATATATGTTTTTGGGTCGAAAAATTATTATTCGGCTTCCTCTTTTACTCAAAATAACTTAAACGCAGAGTGCAGTTTATGTTATTTAACACAAAAAGCAATGTCATTTCGAAAAGGCATTAAGTACTAGTAATATTCTGGATCGCAAAGTCTATTGCTTTGTGTTCCTAATAAGCAAAATCTTCACGAATTATCTCTCAAATTGGGTTTATTGATGGAATATCTTGATTGATGAACCCTCGGCTATGAGAGGCGTAATGACGTCATTTATTGCTGAGAAGCTGGTGATTGCTTCGACTCAGTGAATTAATTAAAATGGAGAATAAAATTTCGAAGGTACTGCTAATTTTATGAACAGAGAGTTTATTCATAATGTATGTTTTGTTGGATTGGTTATTTTAATCATTGTAGACGTAGACTATATGCAGCTCCTTTCGTTACTATTTTTGTGGTATAAAAAAGTTTATTCATATCGTGTTAACCTTTATCTAAAAATATGAAATATTTAAAACAAGAAAATTGTTGACTGTACGAATGTGGCGTAACCTTTCGCCCCCTTTTTTAGAATATGGATTTCAAAAAATATAGGCATATTATAAGAGTAGCAACTAAATTATTCCATGATCTTTTAATCATTATTTGATTATATACTCATTATGCAGTTCAATTCACCTTTTGCGTGTATGTTATACAGTTAACTTACCATTGAAATATGATATATCTTAAATTATATTCAACCCTTTGCAATATTTACGCATATTTCCAGTTCTTCCATACAGGCGTTATGTGTCCCTGGTTTAGAAATGGCTTTATCATTTTTTTAAAGAAAAAAATTCAATCCTTGCACTGCCATGGAAATCGTACATGAAGTGGATCTTCATTCGCCAGCAGCATATTTTTGCCTTGCCAACAAGCCCTTTAAAAAAATTCCAAATGAACATGCAACTCCCCATTCATGCTAATGGAAATGATGCACAACGTATTGTCTGTCAACTTCAGCACGTGAACGGAGACCTGTTTCCCTGACGACAGTTTAGTCACACATGCTCTCTGTTAGATTTTAAAAAAGAAGAGGGGGAAAAAAAACCCGGAAGAAATTCCCCACCATATCCACGTTGCCTTAGATATATTCTAATGCACATTCGCAAATAAATTCTCTACATAGAGGAAAACTGTTATGAGGAAAAAAAACCAATATGTGGATTTCTAAGGTATATCATAGAAATTTATTTGAATAGGACTTCTGTAATCATGGTAATGAGGTTCATTGTACTTACAGAAATTCTGCTGGTTCAGTGCTGACTACTAATTGAAACAAAATTACTGCCCTCTTTCGTGTCTTCATTGTATTTGGCATATTAGAGACATGTTTGTGCCCATTTTCCGAATAAAAAAGTAAAGACTATCACTTATATTAGAATCATACGATAAGAATAATGTTGTAATTTGTTTGATGTTTAAATTTTCATTCATATTTTTTCGGACACCCCCTCCCCCACCTTTATTGATCGATGTTCTTGCGATGTCTCTTCTCTCATTTTCTACCTTCCCCATCTCTCTCTCCCTCTCTCTCTCTCTGTCACTCTCTCTTTCTCTTTCTCCCTCTCTCTCTCACTCACTCCCTTTCTCAATCAATATTACTCTTTCTCTGTTGCCTCCGTTTCCCTTTATTTCTTTCTTTCTCCCTTCCTCCTCCCATCCCTGTCCTGCTCTCTGCTTCTCTTACCTTCCTCGATCACTCACAAGGGGACAAAAATAGGCACGGATTAAGATGTGCTTGAGTCTCCCCAATCCATACTCTAAAGTAAGATAAATGGGGCCATCTGAAGAACGTGTCTTTCGAATATACTATGAGAGAAACTAGTAGACGTCAGGTCTGGTTCTTGTCGTTTCTTCTTTATTTAGCAGTATATTTCACTTTAGTTTATAGCAGCCACCTGTCGTCTAAAAGCAACTGTTATCTTATACAGCATAAATCATGGGGTGCGTTGCACAGTGTGCTGGAGCACGCGAGGCGTTATTCTACTGCCACTATAATTTAGGCCAATTGATTGTTAAATTTTGATAACAGAATTTTTCTATAAGCTCGGGTCACGCGAGGCGTCAATAGGTGACGTTAGGACCGCGTCAGCAACTTGTAAGGCCTTTTTGCGCGTCATGGAAGAGTGATATCATTTAAACAGTGATTACAAAATGAACAGTGCAAGCAATATTTTTAGTATAACTGGCGCATGGGTCAATTTCCTTCAAAGGCTCGATTAGCGCAGGTAATCGTAATGACGCAGTCGGAATGACGCCTCGTGTGAGCCTTGCTTGATAGTAAATTGTGAAAAATGGGCTCCCTCAGAATGAAAAGGATTTTTTTTTTTTTTTTTTTTTTTTACTAATCCGAAACCTTGCGCTGGGCCATCGCACCCTGCTTCACTGGACACGATGGTCTGCGTCTGTGGCTGGAGGTTGCGCCTGGACCTGTTATGTGCATTTATGTGCCTGAATGTCTTTGGATGCCGTGACGCAATTTGAAATATAACTCATCAAGGAAGTGCGGCGGTTGTCTACATGGGCTGCAGTTTCACCAGTGCTTGGGAATTTGCTCCTTGATGAAATTGTAATCTAAGATATGTGGCATCAAATTACTATATGAACAAATCAAAAGGATAAGACTATATTAACGATCTTTTTTTTCATTTAGTAAACAGAGCGACCGTAACGAGACTCCACCCTTTGCTCGACACGCCATTATTGTAAAGAAAACAAAAGAGAAAATCGGTGCTTTATTTTGTCCTTCTTCACAATTACTGAAGTCACTATCCACCTTTGGGACTGTATCCAACCCTTTTGCAAACTCATGCATAAAAGGGGCATTTACAAGCCCTCACAGAAGCATACCAAACAATCCTCAATGGAAAATTCTTGACCAAGTATTACAAAAAACACATTTAATGTTGCGGGAAGGGGTGGGGGAGGGTATAAGACACCCTTTGGTGTCTTTGAATGGCACTGTTCGGACATTTCTGAAGATCTTGGGTTAGATTATTGGAAGAATTTCTGCGAACATAATCATGGCATAACTGTTTCAACTACCTTGTTAAAAATAAAAAAAATTAATCATCAGTACTGAAGACAAGAATAGCATGCATCTACTTCAATCTGTCAAAGACAGATAAATTCAACGTGCAATAAATTTAGCTCAGGATCTTGAAGATAAAATAACGATATCAATTTCACTTATCTTAATAAAAGATAACATTCCTTTTTCTAATTTGTTTTTTTCTATTACAAATTGTTTTACTGGAAGTGTCTGTCATTTATCAAAATTATAAGGAAGTTGATGCTCTTTCTTTCGCTTGTGCATTCTTACGTTTTTTTTATTACAAACCCGCCCTTTTGACTTTCCAAGAAGTCATTAGAAACTCTTCGGATAACAAAAATGGTTTTCACAACACGTGCCGGCATGGAATGTTACGCAAGTTATAATTAACATAGTTATCTTTGCACACGTTCACGTCGACCATATCCGTAGCCTCAAGATCATTAGCTTCCTATTCTAGACTGCGATCAGATGTTGACATACAATACTACAATCTTGTCGTTTATCAACGAGTATATAGTGGCACTGCGCCCACACACAGACCCAGTTATCGAATGTCTTTACTGCTAGATATACAGAGATTATGGCATGGCTGAAAATATTTGAAAATAGAGACTATCGAGAATTTTAAAGCACTGTTGATGAAAACGGAATGATTTTCTAAAATGTTGGAGAGCAACAAATAAAAGAAAAAGGAAGCTACTTGGCAATAATATGACCAGCATAAATCATTAAGGTAAGTGTATGAGCGTGAAGCTCTTTTCCTCACCTCTACATCCCTCGTCCAAGAAGAAATAATGATAATATTAATAATTATTATAATAATAATAATAATAATAATAATAATAATAATAATAATAATAATAATAATAATAATAATAATAATAATAATAATAATAATAATAATAATAATTATGATAATAAAATCTACCATTACTACTGATAATAATAACAATAATAATAATAGTCATAATAATAATAATGATAATAACAATATTGAAAAAATAATAACAATAATTATAACAATAATCGTTTCTTCTTTAAGCGCCTTAAAAGAAAACTGATCAGAGCGCTCTTACAACAGAAATAGTTTATTAGAAGTAGCAATAGCATAACACATATAAATTGATAGATATGCACAAGCATATTCTACTTATTTTTTAAAAATTATTCTTCATATAGCCAAGTCACACAACTATTCCTCTGGCATCCGCAATATATTTGCGATGGACTTTATTTTTGGCGAAAGCTTGTTTCGAGGAAATGAGAAATTGAAAATAAATAAATGAAAAAGGCAGATGGCATAGAAACCAGGTTTGAAAGCAAATAATATCAAACTTTTGTAACTGAACAAAGCATGTTCGTGGAGAAAAAAAAATAGCCAATTTAAACTGATAAACTGAGGGTCTTTTTTCCAATTTTCATTGGACACGATCTGAGAATATTCACAGGTCTTTGTAGGAATTCTTTAACCTTCTATTTGCCATCAGTGATCACTGGCACAAGCGCAGGCTTGCCACAAGTGCAGATCGGCACAAACAACATGTACCAATTAAAAGAAGGTTTGCACTGCGCATTACAAAAACTTCGCATGGTAACCCATTCCCGGTCTTAACTGGCTACATGAGACCCAGAGGCTTAATACTGCAAATTTAGAAATAGAATGGAATGGATTTGTAAAAGGTACCTCTTGAGATATACAATGTGGCACAGAAAAACTATTTGAGTTCAGGAAGAAATGCATCTCATTTCTTTATTCTGAATGCTGGCAGGCAGTTTACTAATATATATTCAAACACAGGAATATTGTTCTATCCCTTTTAAGCTATCATACCACCTAGATGGACCTCCCCCCCCCCCCCCAAAAAAAAAGGCTACTGAAAATGAGAGTTTGATTGTGTTACGTAGTCTAGATAATTGTATCTTTTGAGTCTATGGGGAGCTAATGATAGGTGAGGCGTAAGATGTTGTCACGCCTCCGCGATATCCACAGGGGAGAAGGATAATCGGGCAATGGCCTTTCTCTCGAGGTAGCTTGTTTGCATTTTATCTGCACTCTGTCTTTATTTTGATCTATATAATTCTACATGTCTGTCGTTCTTGAAGTTTGTCTACCCCTATCGCCGTTTGTCTGACAATTTTCTTATTGTAAACTCTGTAAGAAATGTGCCAACATTGTTCTAAAAATACAGTTTCAGCTAATTATTTCCGCTATAAATTTGTTAAATTTCCTGGATAATCACGATAAAAGTAGTTCTGCCAACATATCCTTGAATATTTTTAGTAATCATTAAAACCGGGATGGTTCATTGAACGTACCCTTTCCCATTAATTTTCACTAGGTTAATCATGCTATTTATTGCTGCATGTTATTTGTGCCCGTCTACATGCAAATCAATTAAAGTATTACCCCCCCCCCCATCAATAAATAAATAAATAAATAAATAGAAAATAATAAAAATAAATAAATAAATTTTAAAAAATCCAAATAAATAGATGAAAATAGATAAACAATTAGAAAATGAATAAATAAATAAATCTAAAAATAATAATAATAATGACATAATAATAATAAAATAAATCTCCCTTTTTTATGGAGGGGGGAATTTTTTCTTTGCTTTTTTCTTTTTCTATGATTCCATTTGTACAGTACATGTGCCGTCACTCTTCGTCTCTCTCTCTCTCTCTCTCTCTCTCTCTCTCTCTCTCTCTTTATTTTTATCTTCCCAACTTTCTTACTTATATGTATCTGCCCCCAACCCTTGTCAGTCTCTATCCACAATGCGTATATCACACATAGAGCAAGTTACATGTCCCTTTAACCATCTTCTTCCCTTCTCTGTGCAAAAAAACCCGTTTGTATTTTATGGTATTCTCTTACCGTTTGCGTCATGTTCTTGAATATCTTTTTCACTAAATCCTTATCAAGGGATGAACAAGCTAAAATGGGACAGGAGGTGCCCCAGCCTCCTCGATTTTGGATAATTCACTGAATTTCTAAAAAGTTATTAAATTTAAAAGGGTGTTGGCCTTTTGTCCATCCCTGCCACATATTTGAAACTGCATAGGCCTTTTATGTGTCTCCACCCCATCCACTATATCGAAATGCGGGTATTTTCCTCACAATTTACTACCCCATACATGAAAAAGAACACATTTATGCAAGACACTGCTTCTCTCTTTTCCCCCTCATACCTCACACGGTTTTACAATGTCCACATCTACCTTAGATCTTTCCTTCTTCTCCCCAGTGCTTTACCATTGCGTTGGCCCTTTACAGTCCCATGAAATATAAAGTTGAGTTGTGGTCCCGCGATTACCAGTACGGGACACTGCCGAGTTTCAGGGAACGAGGAAATTCCCCACCATGAGAGAAAAGTGGACTGATTATTATTCTTGACCTTTCACCGCTATCTGACCGCGGATCGACTCGTACTAAGTCAATGACCATTGCTACATCGTTTTAACAAACATTTCTTTACAGATTCACCAAAAAAGATCCTCATGTATGTTGATATTGAAATTTCATTCAATGAAAGATGTACAAATACAGTCCCTGCCGGAAAGAACACATTGTCCCACATTGTGTTCACAGTGTGTTCACATAGTGAAGATGTCATTCACAATGTTACAACGCTCGAATTTAACAGTGTGAAGATGACTTCACACTGTTGACACCTCCACAGTGCGATTTACCACAGAGTGTTCACATAGTGATGTTCGATTTCACAGTGTGAATTGACTTGCTCACAATGTGAAGATGTGATTCGCAATGTTAAAACGCTCGAATTTTAACAGCGTGAAGATGATTTCACACTGTGTTCCACACTGTGAACACACTGTGGGACACTGTGTTTTTTCCGGCAGGGACATCCCCTCCAAAAATCAGGATTCCCAAATCTTGTGGAAAAATTAGTGATTGAAGGATGAAAATGAGAATGGAAAATGTATTGTTTGAATCTGCGTGTCATAAATTCGTTCAAGATGATCTCAGTTTGCTTCAACTATTCAACGGAACACACTGTGCTTGTTACGCGCTATGCATAGACCGTATGTACACCATACATACATGTGTATGGTGGGTATGTGTGTATGGTGTGTATCTGGGTGTATGTTATTGGATGTGAGCCCCCGTCCTCCAGCTCGAGGCGGAAGACCACGTGCTTGTATGAGTGTGCGCCCCCCCCCCCCCTCTCTCCCTCTCTTTTTTAGCTCGCTTCGTTGAATTATTCACGTAGCGCCTGGAATAAGAACATTTATAATGGTTCGCTGTGACCTGTTCGCAACGATACGTTACATAACATCCCTCGCACTGCATTGTTCCCTCAAACGCAGTTATTCAGTCTTCACCCGAATTCGGTAATCTCCCTGACTGATCACATTCTGAAAGATACTGTCTAAAAGCTATTGGGAAAGGTGTTCCTTTTTTAGTAATGGTGTATACTGTGGGGTTTCGGAATCATATAAATGATAAGGAATTGACCTAATCTAGCTGAAAAGAACATGCACTGCACACAGCAACGGGTATATGGCACTCACAAATGTAAGCATGAATGCTCAGCATGATCACATCACCTATCTCTCGTCATATTTCGAATATGACTGCATTTGGAGAGCAATCCTGTTCAGGTGTCATTCCTACTTTGATATTCTTCCAAACTGTCATAAAAAGAATGAGAAAGCAAACAAAATGTTTTCTACCTTTCTCTTTAAGTGTCTAAAAAAAAACCTGTGCTCGTGCATCCATAATGCTAGACCCCCGAAAATATTATGACAGCTGCATCTAATGAAGCTCAGTTTTCCATTAAAGGTGACACTGTTCATTTCAATCTCAGAAGAAACCGTAACCATCTTAAAGAAGGAAATGTTATTCAAAATGATGTGAAAACCGTGACCATACAATCTCTCTCTCTCTCTCTCTCTCTCTCTCTCTCTATATATATATATATATATCTTTCACTCCCCCTCTCTCCCTGTCTCTCTTGCGTTCTCTTCTACACTCTTACGTTTTCCCTTCACATTCTCCCTATCGCATATAGGGTTCCCTTCTCACTCCCATCTCAGTTTCTGTCATCTCACTCTCTCTCTCTCTCTCTCTCTCTCTCTCTCTCTCTCTCTCTATATATATATATATATATCTTTCACCCCCCTCTCTCTCACTGTCTCTCTTGCTTTCTCTTCTACACTCTTACGTTTTCCCTTCACATTCTCCCTATCGCATATAGGGCTCCCTTCTCACTCCCATCTCAGTTTCTGTCATCTCGCTCTCTCTCTCTCTCTCTCTCTCTCTCTCTCTCTCTCTCTCCTCTCTTTATTTTTTAATATTTTTTTTTCACATACGTATTGATCTTATGACCCTCTCTTTCCTACACTCGCTTGCATTTTCAGAAACCGTCTCTCCATATTATAAAAGTTATTCTTCTTTTGTTTCCTTTACTCTTTCCCTCTTTCTTTCTAGTTTATGTGCTCCCCGTCAACTGTCTCTCTCTTGCCTTTTCATTTTTTTATATATTTCCCTATCATCATAATAGTATTCCCTTTTACACTGCCCTTCATTAAACTCCCTTACTCCCTTTCTCTTCCACCCTCTCTTTCTCTTCCACCCTCTCTTTCTCTTTCCGTTTGTAATTATATAGTTATTATTATTATTATTTTATTTGGCAAATCATTTCTAGCTTTCTCTCTTCACTTTTCAATTAATCTCACCCCCCCCCCCCTCTCCCTCTCTCTTTTCTCCTCACTGCAAGAACATCGAGAAGCAAAGAACATCAAAGTCTTAAAATCTTTTCCGCATCATCATTTAGCTCTCAAGGTGATGTCTCGAACTCCCATAAAAAAGCATCAATTTATAACAGCCATCATACTGGATAATGCAGCACCTTTCCCCTTTTCATTTTTCTGTATATGTACTGAAATTATATGGGAGGTACCCTTTTTTTTAAACAATCTACCTCTATGTCAATCTACCACTAATGAAATGTATTGAATTCCTTTACAAAAAAATATTACTCCATTCTTTTTTTTCAACAGAAGCACATAAGATCAAGATGGCGAACAGACCTACTGCATCATTCATTGAGGAGGCAAAACGCGCCATCAACGACCAGGTGACAAAGAGGCAAACGAGCACAGGTACGTAATTACCACACTTACGCGTTAAAACGCCCTTTTTGGTCGACACTGCTGGGATGAGCTAAATCAACGAAATTAGGCTTGCCCCTTTTGCAACATGTTGGTCCTTAACAGGGCTGATGTGAATAGAATGTTGTATCACACATCTAGTCATGGTCCTAGTATTGTTTCATGTGCGTTTTCTTTTATTCAAAAGTCCAGTGTTGGTCACTTTAAATGTTACCATGTTTGTACGCATTATGTTATCAAAAGAATGGACCACTAAACTTACTTTGTCCGCACGGAACCGAAAAAAGAGAGACTAAATCTTCTGTTCTATTTAAACTGTTCAGTACTTCTTTTTTTCTTACACTTTTCCTATTTTTCTCTTCCTAATGAGACTTCAAAATTTTAGTTGTCTCTCATTATTTAGTTTACTTTGCTACCTTCTGTCCCCCTTGTTCCTCTTCTGTCCCCCCCCCCCCCTTCCCTCTCTCTCTCTCTCTCCCTTTCTCCATCTATCTCCCCATCTCACCCTATATGACTTCATTACGTGAAAATTTACGTGAAGATGTGCATCTCTGTTAACAGTATACATTCTACGCTATTAACAGTTTCGTATCATACGCAAACACGATATTATGTCAAGTTAATTGTGAGCACTGTATCGATCGCTCTAACGTGGGAGGCGGCACATAAATCGATTGAGTGAAATTAGCCGTGTAGTGGAATGCCCGTGATGTGTCCTGGGGAAATATCACATGCTGACATAATTTATAGACACGTGTTGGTTAATCGATTGTTTCGAAAAATAGAACGAAGTAATAGTATACCCAGCTACGTGTTCAAGCAAACATTTGAATCGATTTCAAACATTATCAGAATAGTGTAATAATTATCTTCTCTCTCTCTCTATGTCCATGTTAACATAGCTAAAAGTCACGCAGAGTTAAACTACTACTGTAACCAAACAAGGGGGTGTGAGGGATAGAGTGAGACACATTTGCAAATAGAAAGAGAGAGGAATCATATTTCTTAGTTAATTTTTAAGACCTAGCACAAAAGGTGAAAAATATAAATTCAGGTTTAATAAAATCAGATCATGTCAATTCTATGGGAATTTCAATATTTGATGAGAATATCCACACTACATTCAAATTTTAGGCAAGCACCTACAATAGAATTTGAATGTAATGTGGATATTCTCATCAAATATTGAAATTCCCTTTGAGGGCACTTTCAGGCATTTGCAACCCACTACTAATATTTCTGCAATTTCAAAAAAACATCAACAAGGACATATATTATTGATAATTCTTCTGGCTTGACAACGTAAGTAGCTGTATTAAATGGTTTGAACCAAAGGACTTTCTATGTGTTGAAAAGTCGAACATATTCATCTCAAGAATTTGCAGAGCACTTGGCGAATAACGTTCACTTTTGGCGAATCCACTGCGGTCGATACGCATTTCTACCACCTAGGACAATTCAGTACCTAAACATCGCGGCAAAATAACTCTACCATACAGAAATGGCTTTGTTTTATATATATCGCCTTTACAATTGTTAAACGTACCGGAACCGGCGAAGATTTGCAAGATAAATGATCTATTTATCCATGTATATTTGTTGTTGTTGTTGTTGTTGCTGTTGTTGTAGTTGTAGTCGTAGTTTATTTTTGTTGTTGTTGTTGATGTTGTTGTTTTGCTAATTTGCGCGCGCGCGCACGTGTGTGTGTGTGTGTGTGTGTGTGTGTGTGCGTGTGTGAGTGAGTTTTAAGGGGATATTTCAGAGCTTTATTCCCCTATTAAATATTGTTCCCATACCATTTTACTTTTATAGATCCATATCGGTACATTCCACATTCTACAATTTGTAAGCCTGAATGCCTAATACTCACAGAATTCAACCGGAATTGCTATACAGTATTACATCTCAGCAGCCTACTGTCTGATAAAGGAGGATTAATATTACTCTTCTGAAAGTAGACCGGAGGCAGTTCACGCGTCGTCCCTCATTCAAATTTCAGTGGAATCTGTGAACCACGTAAAGTGGAGATAACCTCACGAGGACACCCAGTAGTTTCCATGGTGATATGCAATCACCTACTAGATAATAGACGGTGGTTCCACACATTACAGTAATGTGAGATGAGTCAAGCCTTGTATCATGTGAAAGGCGTGAGTACCTGTACTACGAGCCCGAGTAATACGATATTTTCCTTAGATAAGATACAAGATTCCTAAAATGACATGAGGCAAAACCAACTATTTTATCGTTTTAAGCAGAAGCACAACTAAGAAAACAAAATGCAACAGTCGGAAAACTTCCTTTAAACACGAAATGTAGAACTACCCCAGGGAAAAAAAAACTGACTGGAAGGAAAAATATACTACTAGCTCATTTTTTCTCAATATTTGCTTAAGAATTTTGTACAACGTTGAATGATTTTTTTTTTCATGCCATTTGTTTTTCGTGCCTCCCTTTAAAACCCCATTGCTGTAGGTCTACCTAAAGTACGCAATAAAAAAATCCCCTCTCTGAATTTTCCATCCAAATGATACGCATGGAAATTATATATTTTTCTTCTTACTCTATTTCTTGTCAGATAGTTTTTGGGCATTCTGCCCCATGTCTTTTTAAAAACAAAATCCTGGATCTGTCTCTTTAATGCACATAATGAGCTAAATCGTAATTGTCCTTAACAACTGAACCCTTAATTGCCAGGGATAAAACTGGTGAAAAAGACAAGAAGGAAGTATATAAAGTATACAAACTTAAACATTTCTTTTTTTTTAAAGGAATATAATATGGAAAGCGATAATCATAAATAAACACAACAATAGGCATATCGGTATAATTCATCAGCTCAATTTTAGGCGGAATAAAGAAATCCGTCAATCCAATCAGAAATAAGATACACATTAGATCTTGACTGAGACAACTCATTTCCTGTCTACTCTATTTTTATTCGATATTTAGATAGGAATATCAAAATGACATTACAACTCCCTCTCTTCTGTCAAGGAATGAAAGTCTGAAGGAGTTAGAGAAGAAAAATCTTCACAATGAAGATGCTCAGTGGTAAAAGCTGTGACATTTGGTAACAATGAAGAAGTGATTTTAAAGGGCACGAAAAGTCAAGTTTTAAATGCCACTTTCTGCCGTTCTAGAAAATTGAACAAAGATATGGCATTTCGTATTTAGCTGGCCGGTAATGAAATAGGGCAAGTTTGTCGCAGATGGAATCGGAAATTCGAAATATCACCGCCATCACTTGATATTTCACACTCTGTTGCCATTTTTAATACGTTTGTTTGTCTGATCACTGCGTCAGAGACAGCCTAACATTAGAGTTCTCGGGCTCTTAAGACAAAGGTTTGCAATCAATTGCAAATTTGAAACAACGATTCTGATTGGTCAGTGGTCTGCCTTTTGGGAGAATATGTGCATGCAACGATGATTTTGATTGGCCATTGCCATTTTGCAATTGATGGCAAACATTTGCATTACGGGCCCCTGATTTGAATCTATGATACTAACGATATACTACAGCAGAATTCCTTGAAAGAAAATGAACGAACAAAAAGCAGGGCGGAATGTGACAACATACGACCATCACGTGACACTCCCATTATATCATGCTGCTAATAACGTGTTTCACGATCTAATTATGTTCAGTGCATTTAGTCTACACTTTAAGGAATGTACTATGACATTTTGATAGCGTAAATAATAACCACAAGTCATACCCACCATGCCCACCCTACTTTGCGCTTTGATAATCAGATTGCAAAACAGAATCAAATAAATTGGATGACATGAAATTACTGCGGGATCGATTGTGGAATTCCGTTATAAATCCAGGGATATGGAAAGGTAATTGTGTACAATTCATGTGATTTTTGTTGATCTTCTTTTTAATATCGCTTATTTAGTCCATTTAGTATGTGTAATGCTGGTATAAAGAAATGAGGATGGCCCATTAATGTTCACATATAATAAAGACAGATCATCTTTTTGACCTAATTGTTTTATCTTACCACAATCATGAATATGATTGTGCTTGGTATGCTTTTTTGTATAATTCTTGCTACCCGCCGAGAATAAATCATTCTAGATAATTGATAACCCGTCCTCTTATTAAATTGATTCACCATGTTCACGACAGCGCAATTTATTACACAGGACATTTAAAATTAAATCTGTTCTGACAAGCAAGTCGAGCTAGGAATAGATATCACGCATACATACGAAGCAAATATTCGCGGCGCAAAGGCTCAGACGTCTTTGTTTGGAAAAAAAGAAGGTATTTTAATCAATCACGAGGTTTAGAGAATACGTCGGGAGCCCTCTTTAGTTCTGCTGTGAGCAGTCAAATAAAAACCACTGGTACGCGCGCCACCGGTACAGATTTACATTTCGTTCGGAAAAGCAAATTCATGTAAATCATGTTTGAAAATTACTGCAATGGATTTAAAAAAAAAGGGATTTTTGAAAGCAGCATAATTTGGTTTTGTAAAATCTGTTTTCGTTGAATGCCTTTTTCCCATTATTAGAAATTTTATATTTTTTCATCAAAAGGCAAAAGTAACTAAACCCTGTTGACATCTAAATTGGCTATTAATCTGATTTGAAGTAATGAGTTGAAGAAACTAGAGGCACGCTACAATGGGGTCCGTTTCAAAAAAATTGTACGAGGTTTTGGCAGCAGAATAAATATTTCTCTGTTTCTTAATTGATACTGAGTATCCCTTAGTGTAACACGAAAATTTAGAGAGTCAGGTAAGAATTCTTTTATTGTTTTGGAAATTACAATAGTAGATGATTTTTTCCACCTTTCTTCGAGATGGTCAACACCAACATTATTGTACAATGCTTCTCTGTTACACCGAGCGTCCACTCCAAGTACAACACGAAGAGCTCTATTTTGCAATATTTGAAGTCTTTGCACATCAGAGGAATTTCCATTCATCCAGATTATTGAGCAGTAATCAAAATATAAACCAAACCTTTCTGGTTACATACTTTTTTTGTTCTGGCCTTCCTGGGGGTTTTAAGCCAGATATGTATATTGCTTTTTCCAAGCGCCTTCTCAATCTTGTCGATATTCCTTTGGCATTGCATAGTAAAACGTACATTTTAACTGATATCCGTTCTTTTTGTCGGTACAGGAAATTCTTCATGTTATTATGAATTTTTAAAAAGACAAGGAACCTGAAGTATATAGATGACACGGAACTCTCAAAGGGGAAACCAAACTGTTTCAGATATTATCTAAGGATATAATGTTATTTACTAGTAATTGATTTTTTTTTTCACGTTTTACGTAGATGAGATAAATGTCTCCAATATAGTTATAAATATCGTGCTATTTTATGAACTAGAATCACATATTGTGACCAAGTGCTCGTCCTTGCCTTGATAAAGGTAACCTTGGGTTCTGATAACGACAGAAAATACATTTTCACAACATCCTTAAAAACTAACATTGAATGTTCAGGACTAAAAATTACTCAGGAGCCAAGCAAATTTGGTACAAACTTTATACATGTAACAGCTTGATATTCAGGGAAAAGAGATAAGGAAGTCGGCCTCGTAGTACCGACTGCGTTTCGAGCGCAGGAAACATGGTGCCATATATACTACTACTAGTACTACTGCTACTAGTACTAATACTAGTACTACTATTACTACTACTACTACTACTACTACTACTACTACTACTACTACTACTGCTACTACTACTCCTACTACTACTACTACTACTACTACTACTACTACTACTACTACTACTACTACTACTACTACTACTACTACTACTAGTACTACTAGTACTACTACTACTACTATTACTACTACTACTACTACTACTAATAATAATAATAGGGTGTTATTTACCCAGGATAGTCCCATCAGTATTAATTCTGCTCTGTAATTATTATTAGACCAGCATTGCCAGATGGCCATTTCAACCTGGGTCGAGAAGGAAATATATGGGCAAAACACCTAGTCCAAGGATGGAACCCAGGACCTCTTGTATAAGGGTCAAGAGCCTTCACCAATATACCAAAGTGCCTTAGACATGTTATATGTGTTGTACCCTTTACTTATACACCAGTCACACAGCCATAACAATTCCAAACCGACTCCAAATCGACTGCAGACCTCCCTCTTCTTGACTATTCAAGGTATTTTAATTGTATCCATCGGGCGAATGCCGGAGGATACTCTGGATTCAGCAGCGTTACGCAGCCGCCGCCACCGCCGCCTCGTCATATTCTTGTGTGCGCTGTAACTGCCACATTCCTTGACGGATTTCTTTCAAATTTTGTATGGAGGTGTATCTTGGTATAATCTACACACTTATAAATTTTGGTGATGCTGCCCCCAGTGTTCCGTCTGTTATAGGGTAAAAGGGCATATTTTTGTGGATGGTTTGTGTGCGCTCTGTAGGCCACATTCCTCAACGGATTTTGTTCAAATTTTGAATAAAGGTGTATCTTGGTATAATCTAGAAGCCTATAGATTTGGTGATGTTGCCTTCAGTGTTTCGTCTTGTATAGGGTTAAGGTCATATTTTGATTGATGTCTTGTGTGCACACTTGTATGCGGTCTAACTGCCACATTTCTTGACAGATTTCTTCCAAATTTTGTATGAAAGTGTATCTTGGTAAGATTTACGCATCTATAGTTTTTGGTGATGCTGCCACCAGAGTTTCGTCTTTTTATAAGGTCAAAGGTCATATTTTGGATTATGTCTTGTGTGCACTCTGCAGGCCACATTTCTTGATGGATTTCTTTCAAATTTTGTATGGCGGTGTGTCTTGGTAAAATCTACAAACATTTACTGTTTGGTGATGCTGCCCTCATTGTTCCGTCCTGTATAGGGTCAAAGGTCATGTGCCTTTTGTGCGCTCTAACTGACACATTTCTCGATGGATTTCTTTCAAATTTTGTATATAGGAGTGTCTTAATAAAATCTACACATCTTTAATTTTTGGTGATGCTGCTCCCAGTGTTCCGCTTTTTATAGGGTATAATGTCTTATTTTGGTTGCTGTCGTGCATGCACTCTGGTGGTCACATTTTTCAATTGATTTCTTTCAGATTTTGTATGGAGGTCCATCATACTTTACTCTAGACCTCAACAGTTTTTGGTGATGCTGCCCCCAGTGTTCCGTCTTTTATAGGGTCAAAGGTAATATTCTAGTGGATATCTTGTGTGCCCTCTGCAGGTCACATTTCTTGACGGATTTCTTTCAAATTTTCTATAGAGATGCATTATACTCTACACATATATTGTTTTGGTGATGCTGCTCCTCGTGTTGACAATAGTGCGGGCCACTGATGGCGATCTATACGTTATCCTTTAGTTTGAGGGAGGGGAGGGAGGAGGTTCTTTGTTCCTCCTTCGAACAAAAGGATGACGCAAAAATCGTTGCCAGTGCCGGGGAATACATTCGCATTGCACAGCAATGGACATTTCTAGTTATTTGTTCGGTCGTGACTGGGATACCAAGTTGAAAACAACTATGCCATCAGAGGGTTTAGGATTTAAAATTCTGGGCATGGCCGTTCTTGCCACAATTCAAACACACCAAGTGTACCATCCGAATGAATATTAGACTTATTAGTAAATCAAGTCAGGAAAATTCGTTTACACTACGACACAGACGCAATTATTGCTCGGCCGTACTCTGACGTAATACGAATCTATCGAGAATTCACCACATCACTCATCCCAGTCCCACCCGTCCAATTTGGTGTATTGATCTTCCGTCAAGTCATGTTTATGGTCCATACAAAACACATTACGTTGACTGTGCCCTTAAAAGTCCCTCCCCTGGATAGGCGTGGGATTCCCTTGGCAATTTCTTTCTTAGATAACATTTACGTTCCTCAATTATGTGACATCCATGAAGAGAACAGACTGAAATAGAAAAACAAACTCATAGCCTCCAACGTCTTAGTGATCATGTGGCTATCTGATTGGTTTAAGAATAATAATGAAAAAGGCGTGAGTTAACAATCTTGCAGTATGAAACACAGCGTGTTCATGTTTTAGAACTGGCGGCATTTTCCATGAAGTCTTGTATCTTATTTCTTCGTTTGCTCCTCTGCCTCTTATCTTTCTATTGATTGAAATAGCATAATGAAAAAGAAAGTTGTTTTGTGTATATATATAGACATCAGAAGAGTAGGCACATTTCATATTTTTTAAACAAAATTCACAAACGAGGCAAAACGTATTATCAAAACATTTACAGACAGTTAAAACTGACCCTTAAAATTGACTGTAGATACTACCATGTAGACGAATATATAATTATTATGTCGATATGATATAGATACCTATAAAGGGATGGGGGGGGGGGGTTAAAATGATGTGGTGGGGGTCAGAAGGAGATAGATAAAGATTCGGATATTCTTAGCATGTGCCTAAAAACGATCAATGGGCTTTAATAACTACACGTGATGAGACAGCTTAATACATTTTTTTTTGGTTCTAATTTTTGTTTCTTAATGAGGGTACTATAAGCAACTCAACAAGAACAGAGAGGACGAGAGAGAGAGAGAGAGAGAGAGAGAGAGGTGGAGTGAGGAGTGAGGGAGACATAAATGGAGACAGAGTGTGTCTCTGTTGGATTGGGATTGAGTGAGAGATAGAAATCTCAACTTACACACTGGCTGGTTATTAACACTATGCTGCGACAGAGGTGCCTCAGGATGATTTTTTTTCCACCTGCGATTTTTCTCTCGCTTTCACTTCAGCAGCACATCCAGGGATGTTTTATCCATGTCCCGTGTTCTGCAATTCTTTTTAAAAAAAATTCTGCCTTGGAATGATACAATTTCGGGTCGTTTCTCTCCTTTTTTGACAACAGTTGTTGGATGTCTTCAAGTAAAAGAGAGGTCCGCGGGGTACCTTTTTATCCGTGGCTTGATTGATCTTAATGTTTTTAATGTGGAGACACAGTACCCAGGGCTCGGCTTGATCGAAATACACGCACACACGCACGCAAATTCCGCCCACACTTTTTGGCCCCTATGCGCAAAGGAGTCTGTCTGGCGTGTTTGGGTTGCGTGCCCCTCATTTAAACATTTTTGTTTTGTCTGTTTATCTGACATTTCCTGTATTCACGCTTGACACCATTTTTCCATCGATATTTCTTTCCTTCCAGTGTGAGATTGTGAAAGAGATTAAGCGGTTGACACGCAACGTGATGTAAACTTCAAGGGACAGACTAAATAAAGCCCTACATAACATTTAGTTTTAAAGAGGATAAGCAGCCGAAATACTGCTATTTTCCGAAAAGAAATGACTAAGTTCTTGATAAATCAAGCTTGTCTTAAAAAAAGGTTGATGCACAATACATGTATTTCGAAATGATTGCAGTATATTCCATAGGCCTTACCTGTGTACCTCAAAGATCTGAAGAACAATCTCGAACAGAAAAAGGCCATTTGTTTAACAATTATTTGTTACCTCCTACATTCTGAAAACGTAAGCGTTAAATCAATATAACAAATATTATCCAAATGTGACATCATTTTAACTATTATACATTACTCTTAAAGGTTGCATCGAAAAAAGGTTTATATGTACCATTTTGAGAACATCTCTTCGTTCATTTTCAATAATAATTTCATACTTTGATATTTGATAGTGTTGTTTGCATTTCGTAATGTGGTTGGAAAGTGGGATATATGTGGGCCCGGTAAATAAAGGACTAGCAAAACGGAGAAAAATGTCAATCTTATAAAATAGTGTATTCGTTTAATCCAGCATTACTCTGTTAAATTGGAAGCTCAGGGACACTCACATTGCTGGAAAATTTAAGCCGCAATTTACTGCAACATAAATTGTAATTATTCGTTTACTTGGAAAACAGCTAATTATGTATTCAACCGTTTTCGATGCTCGACGGGGACTTCCCTCTGCTGGTAAATTATATCACCACTTAACCGTTTTAATATGCATGACACGTTCTGAAGAGATCTCCGACTTTCTCGTGCTTGCCTCACCAAGTACTACTTCTCATAATTCCCTCCACTTAACCCTCTTTCTTTCACTACCTCTCTTTCTCTTCCTGTGTCACCCCTTTTACTTTGACGTAGATCACACTATTTTATTAAGATGACGTATATTTTTAAAAGTTTGTGTTGTTCTTGTTGGTCTATTTTCCCGTAGATCCGAACACCCTTCCATGGCTAATATGATATCTTGATATGATACACCCGCATCACAGTGTTATTTTTATTTAATTATTATCATTATAATATTGGGGGGGGGGGTATTTTTGGTAATATGGCCACATTCTAAGGGCGTTCGTTCACAATTCTCTTATTCCCTAAAGAAGTCTCATCGTCGTTTTGTCGTTCACTCGTACTTTATTCTTCTTAAAGCCAATTGAAATGTTGAGCTCAGAAACAAAGGGGTTTAATAGAGCGAGCTGCAAATCCTTCAAAGAAGAGAAGTCAGAGACAAACAAAAAATAAAATACTTTACTTGGGACTTCCTTGTCACCTTTTCTCACCTTATTCTCTTTCCGCAGCTGCCCACTGGGTCCTCCTACCTCTTCCTCTGACCCCACTGTTTTACACGCGTATATCATATATATATATATATATATATATATATATATATACATGTGTGTATATATATATATATATATATATATATATATATATATATATATATATATATATAAATGTTAAGCCACTTAGACATTGCGGAGGTGTTTGCTTTTATACTATATGAGTGAAGACGCATACGAGAAAGCGGAAAGCGGAGACGTAGCTGTAATTCATTAATTCTTTTTATTTGACACCAGCTTTCGTCCTGCAACGACCTTCTTCAGGTGTTCCTAAAGATAAACATGAAAGCGAATTATGACTACAAAGCACATCATTAGTAGTATACATCATATTCCAACGTTCAATCAAGTAGAGTATACATAATGTCACAGTCATGACAATATTGACTCAAATGAAATGCAAACACTTATACATATTTATTTATATGTGTGTGTGTGTGTGTGGGTGTGGGTGCCCTTACATAGATACACTTGTGGGGTACAGAAAACAAAAGAGCACAATGATGGCCTTTATTCCCTCATGCTTGTGGGGTACAAAATACAATAGGAGAAGTGCTTGTGGGGTACAAAGTACAAAAGGAGAAAAAATACAGTTCCCCACAAGTCAATGTGTGTGAGGGTGTGTGTGTGTGAAGTGCGTACTTGTGTGTGTGTGTGTGTGTGTAAAGACAATGTTGATTTGGGTGATTAACATGCAACTTTTTCGATCAGTGGAAGAAGAGAAGCAACATTGATCTCATCTTTACATATTAAACACGATAAAAAATACTTTCGAAAAATAAACTCAAGGGCAATTTCAAAGGCCTATTGTACTGCCCATAGAAACCAGGTTCGGATTACGTAATACACCATTATAATGTTCGCACATTTCTAAAGGTGATAGACAGGGTTATTGAAATTGCCTTGAGTTTATTTTTCGAAAGTAGTTTTTATCATGTTATTAATATATTACATACAGCGATGTCCACTTTAGTGGGGGTGACATGAAACCCTAGATAGATGGTGCTCATTTTAATACTGCATATCAAACTTTTTATTACAATTCGAATCATTAGAACCTAAAATATATATCCTTTTATTCGACAACCCTCCCGAAGACAATAGAAGTAATTATGTTAACGATCCTGTAACTTACCTCTTGAAAATGAAAGCGATACAAAAGTAGTAGAACGATTTTCTGAGTTGTTACAAAAGCTCTCGAGCTCTGAAAGGAATGCTAGTGTGTAAATCAATCATTATAGTATTCGCAAAGTTGATTTGATTCATCAGCATTCAGCTTTTTCGATCAATGAAAAAACAGAGCGGTAACTTTGGTCTCTTTCTTCCATATTAATACATTCACAGGTTGTCACCGAATGTTGTTTCACCTTCTTCCCCTGATGGCGTTGGCCCTCTCCCTGCCGCCACATCCCCCGCCCATACTCGCTCCCCCCGACTTCTTCCGCAGTGTCATGACTCTTGCATCGAACTGCCCTAGTTTCCCCTATCCCCTGTCATCTGGTACAAACTCTCTCTCCCTTTCTTCCCTTACCGAAAGCTGAGAGCTTTTCCAAGGGAAGTGCCTTTCGCCAGGGCATCCACTTTGCCAGCGGTTAACCCCCATTCACCCCACACACGTCTCAGCGATGGCGGTTTTTTTTTATTAACACTCCACTCGCTCCCAGTTGGTAAGAATAAAATGCTTGTGTTGCGACGTCCTCTCCACATTCAGCTGTACAGATGGATGGGAAGAGCATCGCCCAGTCATATCACTTTGCTCGCACTCATTAATCCTTTCGGCGCCAGGGAAAGTGGCCGATTGTATTGTTTGCACTCGCACACGGTGTGCAGTATCTCGGTGGTGGTAGACAAGTGGTTATATTGTCTTATATACGAGGGTTTATTTGAGGCGCACCTGACACTGCAGAGGTAGGTCCCTCTCTCTTACTCTCTCTCTCTCCCTCTCTCTCTCTCTCTCTCGTTCGCTCCGTCACTTTCTCTGCACTCCACTCTTTCGCCAATCGCTGTTAAATACCACCCTTCACTCTCCTTCCCCTTCTCTCTCTCTCTCTCTCTCTTTCTCTTTCTCTTTTTGCCGTTGGTCTCTTAAGGACGATTTCCGTGTGGAATATCTCTTCCATCTGCCTTTGGTCATAGTTGTGATCCTAGTTTAAGTTTCCCAAATTAGTTTGTGCTCCATCAGATCACGAAACTTTTTTTCTTGGCATGTATGACACTGAGAAATGAGAATATGAGAATCAAAATATTTCTGCCAGTTTTTACTGCTTTCATATTTTTTGTTCCTATTTGTGGTCCGTATATCCTCATTGAAATTCAATACTGTACATTTTTAAGTGAAGCTTGTTATGTTTCTAATATGTATTTCATGAGCATGATGAGACTGATTAAGGGTTTTTAAAAAACAAAATGGCTTGATATGACAAACCTTCTCCCAAGACGTATTTATTAATGGTTGTCTTCTAAAATACCATTTCATGGAAAAAAGCTTACTTTAACTATCATGACAGTAGTGTATTTACATCAATCCTATCGATATTTCTCCTTTTGCCATGCTTTGTTAAAGATCTCCCTTATCTCTGTCGACTAGGAAATATATTTTAGATTTTAATCACGCTCGACCAGGGAAAATCTGTTTTGCATATAGTAAAATCAAATTGAAATATTTAAACAAAATATATTATGTAAAAATTATGTTTTGCAAAGCAGAATTCCTTAATTCTAGTTTGCCGCTGCCAATACCATGATGTATAAACAATGATATTTCGGCATTTGGCAATAGTAATGTACCATCTGCATATTTTATTCACCCTAAATGATATCCTACACTGTTTGGTGATCTGTATTCGTTTATCTATTTTTTTAGTAATACTAGTTTTAATGTTTCGTTTACAATGACACTTTCATTAAATGCTAAAAAAATGGTGTGTACAAAACACTTTAACACAGAATGTTAAATCAGTTACGTTCCTCATACACGATGAATGTGTGTAATCATTCCTCGGTGATTCACGTGTAGCAGACGTTATTCTGAATCAGGCAAGAAGCTTTATTAATATTGCGTCGACTGCCATTAACTGTAAAGTAACATGATTATCCTATGCTCCCCATAAGATCTTGTTTAAAGATAAGTGAATCACCATAACCCCAACCTATGATACGTGATGGCGTTATGAAAAGCTGAGGGGGGGGGGGGGGGAGGGAGCGGGAGAATCTGTACAGATGGTGCGTGGGTAAGAAAATGCTTTCGTGGTTGATTATAAATCAATCAAGCCCAGCAAGATGAATCGAGTTGGTCATTGAGAAGGCAAGAAAACTAATACCTCAACGGCAAAGATGCTCGAGGGCTATCACGATAGCACAGCGTATGGGGTTGATATAGTGATACAGCGCTCGTTAGTCCCACTTGCAGGGGCGTAGCCCACGCGGGGTAGGGCACGGGGGCACATTGCACCTCGCCCTTAAGTGGCAAAAAGAATATTTTATACAATGAAATGGATGGGAAAAGGGAGAGAAAAAAATGAGAGGGGTGTCAAAGAACGTTGACAGGAAATGATTTAACCCCTTTTCATACCCCTTTCCATCGATGGCCATGTTAGATTTCATTCACCGAGAAAGACCGGTAAACCCCCCCCCCCCCCCCCCATTTATGTCAGTGCCCCCTCAATATCCACTGGATTCCTGTCTATATCATTATTATTCTTATATGCTCTGATGACGGCAATAATATGTGACCTTGTAAAACATAAATTATTACGACTGTTATCAATCTTTTCTCGCTATCCACCCTCTTCTTCCTCCCTCCCTCTCTCTCTCTCTCTCTGCTTCTCTTACCTTAACGTCTCTCACACTTTTCTGATGCCTAACCATTTTAAAAATGGTTTTAATGCTATAAAAGGAAATGTCAATTAAAAATAATTATCACAAAAAAGCTCTAATGAGTTTTTGTTATTGTAAAGTTGGAGATATCTGAAACACTGTTAACGAATTTAAAAAAAAAAATAGAGTATAGAAAAAAATGGGAAATTTTTTTAATGTGGGCAGTGGAATATATAGCAATAGCACGCACGGGATTTTGAAAATTATATCGTCATATTTGGTGATTGTAATCTTGAGTTTAGAAAAAGAGTCTTTTTGGACTGAAGGGTGAAGAGAACTACCGTTGAAACGATTAAAAATAAAATAAAATAAAATAAAATAAAATTATGAAGAATGCAAACAACCTGTGAAGGAGATCAGGAGGAGTTTGCTGCTACAAACTTGGACGGATGTACGTTAAAGGCTCATCCGGTCCTGTTTTTATAATTAAATGGGCGTATGTGGATTTGACAGTACTTCGTTTTGATTAATACCAAACAGTAGACGTGACTTCAGATCGACAGACTTTACATTTCCCCTGGTATTATGAGGGGAGCTACTGTTTGCTGATACCATCGATCTGACTTGGGACTGCGCGTTAGCTAGGATTTGTGTGCTCAGCGTAAAATGAGTTGACCGCCACTATTAGCTTTGTCTGCAGGCGCTTGGATTATTTTATAAGCACAACGTTTTTCCTTCTCCGGCAATGTTACCTTTTACTTCGAGGGAGAATTCGGTCGTATACTCTTCATACGCCATAAATATATTTGCGGGATTTAATACGTATGTATGCGTAGGAATGTGCGCTTACGTTATAGCAAAATGCTTTTTGAGATGTTTAACATGTGTATTTGCTCGTAATCTGTCGTTATGGAGAGCATATTTCGTTCTTTTTCTTCAAATTTTAAATATGCAAAGCACACATAGTTTAGGTTATAATTGAAACGTTTAACAACACATATTTACCATAAATTATGCAATTGCATAATTGTGTCTCTGAGCAATGTAACATTTCTATTAACAGTAGTGGTTCTTATTGAGCAATGAATTCAAAACCTCAGGCTACCCCTTTGGAATATTGCCCCTTAACAAAAAAACTCTGATACAGCGATATTACGTTTCACGACAATCATTTATTCATGGTGCCGTTTAGAAAGTCAACAAGCCATCCGAAACCTTCTTCACAATTGATTCGCACTAATATGCAAATATCAAATGCAACAAGTAAAAGAAAAAAGAAATCATCCACAGTGCTTTTGGCTTGTCACGAGGCCTCAATTTGATATTTGCATTTGACTGTAACACGAAGCTATTGGCGCACTTACTGATAAATGGGCAGCTAGAGGAATCCGCTATCATGTTACAGCATCGCTCATTAAAGAGAAGTAACTTTGAAATACAGGAAGAAGATTTGCAGTAGGTGAAATTTCCTTTTAGCTGGAACTGCTTTATGTACAATATGAAATTCAGGGGGTAGATTTCAAGTAAGTGTTTGAAATGCATTTAGAATCGTATACTGATTTGTTTATAAGAATCTCCCGTTCCGTTTAGAAACATATGGTAAAATGGCAGAGGGAAGTCAACTAATATTTCATACTGTGTAATTGTATAAACCAACGATCATGATATATTCTCATCTTTTTAACCCCCCCCCCCCATTCTCCATATCTCTCTCTCTCTCCCTCTCTCTCTCTCTCTCTCTCCTTCTCCCTTTCGCCTCATTACCTAAGTGTGTAAAAAAAAGTTTCAAAATGCATTCTGTTTTGTTACCTATCTTGATGTAAATATGTTTTAAATCCCTCCAAAGGATCCAAATGCATTGTGACTCATTGCCGTAATGAACATGATGGGTTCTCTACCAGCAAACAATCTAAAGATAGTGTTGAAATACCTGAATGATGCTTGCACAATAAAGGAAACAATAATATGCATATAAAAGGCTATGTAAGTAATACAAAACAATTTCATCCTCTAACTGTTGGATTTATTAAGGTCGAAGATACAAAATATCAATGTAGTAATCTTCAAAATAAGGGACGCTGCTTTGAAAATAGTATTAAGGGAAATATGTAATGTCCGTTCTCAACTCTGGATTGTAAATTAGCATTGTGTAAACATACAATATAAACTGAACAACAAAACGTGGGGGCTTTCTCGTACACATTGCGTCAGCAAATACAGGCAGTCAGACCCAACTTCGGAAAAACGAGCACAAGTATATACTCCGAAAACGGCGACTTAATATAGAGCCCTCATCGCTCAGTATGAGGCAGTGTGTACAAAAGGCATGGGGGAAATCTTGCAAAGTCAACCTGCCAACAATATATATAATATTCAAAAATAATGCTGCGTATCAATTATCTTCGAAATCCTTGAATGATTCGTCATATGAAATGACTTTCAAATAACAAACATTTGAAATGAATATATCCGCAGAATTATTTTTTGAAAAAATATATTATCAACAGCAGGTCGACATTGCACGATTTCCCCATGCCTTATATACACACTGTCTCGCAATGAACGATGAGGGCTCCATATTCATCTTTCTCTATACGCCGTTTTCGGAGTATATACCTGTGCTCGGTTTTCCGGAGTTGGGTCTGACTGACAGGCGCTCTGACATTGTACACTGTCCAAATCATTGACTAATACAAATTATGAATGACAGATGGTTATAGTTCTTATGGGAAATACTTGTTGAATGTTAGTCAGGGTGTAAACTGGGTATTTTAAGAAGGGCTATCACATTTTCTATTGTCATAATTCAGCATTCTTGTACATTTATAAGCGTAAAAAAGGAAAAAGAAAGAGCATTGAAATTTTGCACTGAAGAACATTAAAATTAATATGATCAAAGAGGAAAAAGAAAGAACGTTGAAATTTTGTAAACGTGTTCTCGAACTTCACAAGCACTCTAGTCTGTGACTTAACGAGAAATCTGTGATACTAAACTAGAGATTGACGGTGTACTTCGCCTTGCCAAGTAAGCTATAATAACCAATACTTTTTACATCTCAAGGTATTGATATGTTCATGTGATTTGTCATATGCGAGTCTCCTTGTACCCTCTTATAAACAGATACTATTTCAGCTAGAGTTGCATCGTCCCTGAGAAATCGTGCCTACATGAATAGCAAACAGGAAAGAAGCTTGAAGAATACGATACCATTATTCTGTTTTCCCACCACGGCCCCAAAATATTATACATATCACATGAGGAGAAGCACAATTTTCCCAAACACATACTCCTTACACTTCCTTTATTTGGTTCTTCCTTCTTTCCTTTCCCAGAACATGATGCAGAGCAATGCCAACTATTATTTGAAAAAAAGAAAAGGAAAAAAAAAATGGTCTGAGAGATCGATGTAGGGACAGTTAAATTTTGCAGATGTTTGCAAAATTTATTTTGCAATATTAAAGAACAACATAATTTGTCCATAGTTACTGGTCATTCGATCTCATTCTGAAGGAAACTGTCCAAACGTTTTCTTTAATTTCTTGAAAAAGAAAATAATTTCTCTGCAAGTAAATTCAACAGACAGGGACTTCTGTAAACTTGGAGCTTTATTATACAAAGCGCCATTACGGAGAGTGTTCTTCACATACGCACACGCACCAATCCCTTTATGCTATAGCCTCAGAAGGTCCCACATCCTAACCAACCCATAACCACAACCATCCAGATGACTTCAGGAGAAACCACAAAATTCATACCCTTGAATCACCAATGAAACCGTATTGAGGAGAGATTTTTTTCTATTTTTCATTTATCTTCTCTTCTTATAATTCCCACTCGTCCGTTGTCCTTTCTTAACATCTTCGGAAGACGTCCGTGGACATAATGGAAGATCGAAGATGCTTGTCAGTCTGTTATCACCTCCAGGAGCGGCAGGAGTGGGATATGGGGAAGTGCCCTTAGACGCTGCAGATAGTCGTTAACATCTCACGCGGGAAAACATTATTGGACGGGGTGGATGAAACTGGGTTAGATGATTGGATGGTCATGTTAACAGTGGTGACAGCTTGAGTGATCTCAAGGAGCCAGTGCCTCAGCTCGTGTAGCTTAGATAATAGATTGTGATAAGCAAATGTTTCGTGTTTCTTGGGAGTTGGTTATAGAACTGACTGAGATGGTAAATGCTCTTCGTATGTACACGGTTGGAAATCCTGTTTTGCGGGAGTCATTTTAGGGATCACTTCGTTTCGGAGTGAAAATCTAAGCCAAGAAATAATGGAATCCCCTCTCAAAAGAGTTATTCAACCATTTTTTAGGAGTGGATCCCACACTATGCTTTGGAGTGGATTCAACTCCAAGTATGAGTCTTAAAATACGGGTTTTTCACTACTCGGCATTAAATGTATTATCAAAAGGGAGACTCGAATTATGTAATATCTACATGATACTCTCCTTGACATTATAGAACATGCCCTCTCAACACTGTACCAGGTACTGAGATGTCATCCTACATCCTTTCATTTCCGTGCTGCCTTTCATACGAGACGAGTGGTATCAATGTTAATAACTAACCATAAATCTTTTATGATTCCCTTAACAACGTCTACAATCCCCATCCGTTTTTTAAGGCTTTTAAGTTTGAGAGGCCCAGTAATCCATGTATAGATTACCGTTTTATAATACCCCAAAGGCGTTTAGTTCGCCTTTGTTCTTATATCACTTTATCTCTTGCCGGCAACGAAAAATATATTGTAGTGACCATTAATTTCTTCCGGTACCTGTATTTTGGCCGGAGGGGATTTTAGGCGCAGGTGAAATAATTTTGCGTAGGATAAATGGTATTTGTTCCTTGGATTACTTGGAGCAGCTCTGCACGTGCAAACGAAATAACATAATCGGATCATGATACTGCTGTAACTTGTCTAGATATAAAGCACTGAATGTAAGCGATTTTATCGCTATCGTGACAATAGAAAAAATGATAAAGTGAAATAAAAACACATTTATACATATATATTTTCCACGTTTCTGGCATGCGTGCCTATTATATTTTACGTATTTCTATAGTAACCTAAAACTAACAAAACTGGTTACTTTGTATTCGTATTCCTAACAGTATGTCGTTTGGACCGAGTATGGTCGGATCAACAATTTGCGGAATTCAAAATGTTACTGTGCTCCTTGTAGTATATCCTCCGAAGTTTAGTGCACGTTAATGTTAATGCTAAAATGATTGATCTAAATGCCTGTTTTTAGAGTGATAGTTCTCTTTAAGGTGCTCCGATACGCTTGTCCGTCTCAGTTCATTCGTACGTACACCCATAACTCAATCGGAGGCAGCCTGCCGCAATTAAATTCTAATTTCGTCATCCGCAGACTGAAAATTGCCTGTAACTTGCGGTGATTGAGATTCAGTATGGGCTTGATGCCTCGCAACTAGCGCTGAATATCCCAATTCACAACATATAGCCTATTATGATACCATGAATATCTAAGTGCAACTGCGTGTTATCCATAACAGGTATTCAAAGGGCCCATTTGGGTGTGTGTGTACTTGTGTGTTTGTGGGGGGGGGGGGGGGAGATATCCGACATTTGCTCCAGCAGCAGTAGCTCTTCATGCTCTTGGTTATATGTCTTATAGGGTTCTGGTTGTAAAGGCGTTTTAGGTTAGACTTACGGTTAGGGTTACGTTGGCATTAATGTCAAGGTTTATTCAAGAATTTGGTTAGTGTTCAAAATCGGATTAATTGTCGCAGGAGCATGTGTTCTACAACCTGCGGGGGTGTCTTTCAATCTCTATTTTTATCGCACCTTAACAATGTTTGCCCCTACCTCTACATCAACTGTCGTTGATGTTCTACTGGCTTGTAGTTTCCATGATGTTCTCATCATGCTGAGATACGACTTGTTTCTTCGTACATGTCGTAAAGTGGTGCATAAACTCCTCCTCTCAATTTAAATGTAGAACTACATTCGGAATTAAAAACGTGCTTCTGCATTTTATGTCATGTATACGGAGTTGACACACCAATGAATACTCATCCTGAATTTCTGTCTCTGAAAAATCGTGTAGTCCGTTTGACTCGATCGCCCACACAATGCATTTCCAACGAACATTATAACCACATGCCGCATCCATAAGCATGTCACAACCTCTTGTCTTACTTCTTGCATTGCTGTGGGGCCTCTGCAGAATTGGTTCTTTTTTCTGACTTTGATTCAGTGACTATAATGGCTGTAGCATTCATAAAGTAGGAAATTGTGAGAGAGGTATTCCAATGTGCGTATGTCCTCAGCCAGGATATCCCTATGCATTAGTGTGTAACTGCACAAACCAGGATTGTTACCTGGCGTCATATAGGCCGGACTGATGTTAGGAAATCCGTAGATGATCCGGATCAAAAAGTAGATTAAACGCTACAACCCCTTTGCTTCCATCTTCTGTGATTTAAAATGCCTTTTGGGTTATGTCGCTCCAGACTTCACCTTCGGCAATGCCTGAAGACGACACCTCATTTTTTTGTTTGTTTATCCGTTTCAGTTACTTCCCTTATGCCCAGATTTAATGTAATATACACAACAATAATCTCTCCGTTTCCCGGTCTCTTCGTGGTTGTTTTGAATTGTCATTCTATGCCTTCATCAAATACATCCTCAGATGGGAATCGAGACTGCATTCGTCGCGCTAACTCAAATACATCGGCATTATTTATGTTTCTGTCGCGACCGAGAGAAGAAGGCTCGTCAAACGACACCCAATCTATCTTACTCTGCCTAAACACCCCCATCCGATGAATTTAGGCTCGGTGTTAACATTAGTGCGTTGTATAAACATTCGCTCCATATCTAATAAAAGGCAAGATTCGTGGTGCAAGCGAATTATGTCACAATCCCTTCACTTTAAAATAACTTTACCCTTTAGCTTAAATTTCAGAGATTTGCACTGGTTCACTGTCATACGCGAGGACTGTTGATAATGAAACAAGATAACTTTTCCTTTATACTGGAATTGATTTTCGATGTGATGTGGGCTCCGATGTGCACGGATGACAAGCCCCGATTTGAAGCGTTTCGTGACTCATTGGCTGAACTCGTTGACTCAATAGATTGCCTTCATTGAATTGTTTCGTGTGGCAAAAGAATGTTTAAATTGCGTAAACACTGGTTATTGCTTTTACAGCAAGACTTTAATATACAAAAAAAAAGCATTCAAAAGGACCGGACATGCATTACATCCGATAATGCTTTTCTCCACCTCCATGAATTTTTATAGCAAGGACTTGAAGCGATGCATTTACCTATGCATTGATTTAAAGCTGCTTCAGTTACAATTGTATTTGTTCACGCGACCTTGTATCCTACAACCTAGAAAAGAAATAAGGTAGCTAGCAACTTTATAAAGTGAGGTGGTCAGATGTTCATGTAAATGTGTCCTTTCCTTGTCACCTGTTACACTATTGAAAACAAATGTTGGGTTAAATTATTATCTATGTAAACTTGCTTGAAAAAGGGAACATGCCTGTTTGTCCGGTAAAATTTAAAATGTATTTGAAAAGCGGTTAAAAAAAACAAGAACAAAACATTATTGGGTAAAATCTTACCCTACAAACATGCACGTTCCCTTTTTACGCAAAACGGGTAAAATTATACCCAATAATGGAAATGTTTTTATTGTGTTTGCGAAACTTTGAATATTATGAAGAAATTCTTCCTAACTGTTCATATCATATTATAAAGCAATATGATTCCTTACAGAAATATCAGTCATCCTTTATATTGATTATCATGACTTGTGTCTGACACAATTCGCTTTCTTCGGCAATCGTATGAGTTTGCATAGAATTATTTCTTCTTGATATCAGCTAACCCGTTGACTACTGAATTATCTCATTCTCATAATACAGGGACCGTCCGATTCCAGTAACCAATGGGTTAAGTTTATTCTCCCTTTGTCTCCCCATTGCTGACCTAAATATGGTTGCAATAGCAACAACAACAACAACAACAACAAAATCGAAGCCAGTATAAAAAAATCAGCCCATTCCCCGTGTATTAACAAAGAACAAGACAAAAAAAAAAAAAAAAATATATATATATATATATATATATATATATATATATATATATGTGTGTGTGTGTGTGTGTGTGTCAAATCTTGTAAAATTGATATAGTCTTATGATGAAGTTATGTACAAACTAACTTTCCATCATTAAAAGAATTATGTACATGTACTGTTGTTTCAATAAACAGTAAATATGTAGGCTTCCAAAACAGACCCGGGTCTACAAACTTTTCATATTGTGGATGTCCTGTTTTCCTCATAAATACATAATTATATGCATACATAGCGGAAAATTTCGAGTGAATAGGGGTTACCGCTTAAAGGGTCTCTGAGGTCCAAAAAAATAATTTGTATACAGTTAGAATGTATAAAATTAACCCCAAATAACTTTACCCGGCATTCTGCAGGTTAGCGGTTAAGGAGTTTGAAGAGAATAAAGGACAGCGTGAACGAACGACGCGCGGAACTCAACTGGAGTTGAGTTCCGCGCGAGCAGTTTTCTATGCGTGTGCGGTTTTTTTTATGTGTGCACGTTCGGCGAAAGCCAAGACGCGATAGTGGAATTATCGCGATCGCATTATCGCGTTGTCGTCTGCTATGTACAGCGCCGGGGCTGACAAACACTCGAAAATTGATTTGGGGCGGAACTTACGGATAATATTCAACCCTAATGAAACAACAAATGAATAAAGGATACAACGCAAAATGTTTTTATCCAATTGGAAATTGATTTGGAGCGTAACTTATGGATAATCTACAACCCAGATAAAACAACAAATGAATGAAGTCATACAACGAAGAATGTTTTTAAAGAATCAAAAATTGATTTCGGGCGTAACTTACGGGGATTCTATACCCCAAATTAAACAACAAATGAATGAAGTATACAAACCAAAAATGTTAACATCGAATAGAAAATTAGTTCGGCGCATAAATTACAAAGAATCTACAGACCAAATGAAACAACAAATAAATTAGAACTAAGACGCAAAATACATTTATCGAATCGAAAATTGATTTGGCGCTTAACTTAGGGATACAACTCAAATAAAACAAAATAAATGAAGTATTGGTTCGGGGCATAAATTACAAAGAATCTACAGACCAAATGAAACAACAAATAAATTAGAAATAAGACGCAAAATACGTATATCGAATCGAAAATTGAATTAGCGCTTAAGGATTATACAAAATATAAAATTCGCAATTTTTTAGACAAACCAAATGAACGATTAAATGCTTTTGTTATGTGCCATTTCGCAAAGTTTGCTTTTTTTTTTATTCGACTACAACTCCTTCAAAATTTGCAGCGACTTACACGCACGAAGGAATCAATAACTCCAACTTAAGAGATACACTGGTTATCAAGTCCCGTATCCAATTTAAAATACTTATGTTAACCTACCAATGTTTACATCAGCTCCTACTTATCTTCTGAAGTACTAAATATAAACCCGATAGAATGTTACGTTCCAGTTTCAAGTCCCTGCTCTGCGTTCCACAAATAATGACAAAATCATAGAAAGGTCTACACAGAACAATGAATATGAAAATTATAAATCCTATGAAAATTAATTTTGACATACCTTCAACTTTATAGTTAATCAGAATATGACAACCTCTCCTAAAGTGCATAGAGACATGCAATTTTGCTTATGTAATGCGCTATATAAAAATGTTTGATTATTATTATTATTATTAAATTAGAAATAAGACGCAAAATACGTATATCGAATCGAAAATTGAATTAGCGCTTAAGGGATAATATACAACCCAAATAATATATGAAATGAAGGAAGTATACAACGCAAAATGTTTTTTTTTATCGATTGGAAATTGATTTGGCGCTTAACTTAGGGATAATATACAACCCAAATACAATATGAAGTGAAGTATACAACGCAAATTTTTTTTATCGAATAGAAAATTGGTTCGGCGCATAAATTACAAAGAATCTACAGACCAAGCGAAACAACAAATAAATTAGAACTAAGACGCAAAATATATTTATCGAATCGAAAATTGATTTGGCGCTTAACTTAGGAATAATATACAACCCAAATAAAATATAAAATGAATGAAGTATACAACGCAAAATGTTTTTATCGAATAGCAAATTGGTTCGGCGCATTAATTACAAAGAATCGACAGACCAAGCGAAACAATAAATAAATTAGAACTAAGACGCAAAATATATTTATTGAATCGAAAATTGATTTGGCGTTTAACTTAGGGATAATATACAACCCAAATAAAATATGAAATGAATGAAGTATACAACGCAAAATGTTTTTATCGAATAGCAAATTGGTTCAGGGCATAAATTACAAAGAATCTACAGACCAAGCGAAA
Source organism: Heliocidaris tuberculata (assembly GCA_025618425.1). Taxonomy (NCBI): domain Eukaryota; kingdom Metazoa; phylum Echinodermata; class Echinoidea; order Camarodonta; family Echinometridae; genus Heliocidaris; species Heliocidaris tuberculata. Next base: position 13,968,315 of record CM046852.1, read on the forward strand.
CAACAAATATATTAGAACTATAAGACGCAAAATATATCTATTGAATCGAAAATTGATTTGGCGCTTAACTTAGGAATAATATACAACCCAAATAAAATATAAAATGAATGAAGTATACAACGCAAAATGTTTTTATCGAATAGCAAATTGGTTCGGCGCATTAAATACAAAGAATCTACAGACCAAGCGAAACCATAAATAAATTAGAACTAAGACGCAAAATATATTTATTGAATCGAAAATTGATTTGGCGCTTAACTTAGGGATAATATACAACCCAAATAAAATATGAAATGAATGAAGTATAAAACGCAAAATATGTTTTTTTTTATCGATTGAAATTGATTTGGCACGTAGCTAATGAATTATAATATACAATCCTAATAAAACATCAAATGGATGAAGTATACAACAAAAAATGTTTATATCGAAAAGAAAATTAGTTTGGCGCATAAATTACAAAGAATCTACAGACCAAGCGAAACAACAAATAAATTAGAACTAAGACGCAAAACGTTTATGTCGAATATAACATTGGTTTGGCGCATAAATTACAAAGAATTTACAGACCAATGAAACAACAAACAAATTAGAACTATGACGCTAGATACATTTATCGAATCAAAAATTGTTTTGGCGCTAAACTTAGGAATAATATACAACCCAAATAAAATATAATATAAATGAAGTATACAACGCAAAATGTTTTTATCGAATAGCAAATTGGTTTGGCGCTTAACCTAGGGATACAACTCAAATAAAACAAAATGAATGAAGTCTATGACGCAAAATGTTTTTATCGAAATGAAAATTATAAGTTGGCGCGTAATTCATGAAGAATCTACAACCCAAATAAAAAATGAAATGGATGAAATATACAACGCACATTTTTTATATCGAATATGAAATTGGTTCGGCGCATAAATTACAAGAATCTACAGACCAAATGAAACAACAAATAAATTAGAAATAAGACGCAAAATACATATATCGAATCGAAAACTGAATTAGCGCTTAATTAAGGGATAATATACAACCCAAATAATAAATGAATGAAGTATACAACGCAAAATGTTTTTTATCGATTGGAAATTGATTTGGCGCGTAACTAATGGATAATATACAACCCAAATAAAACATGAAATGGATGAAGTATACAACGCACAATTTTTATGTCGAATAGAAAATTGGTTCGGCGCATAAATTACAAAGAATTTACAGACCAATGAAACAACAAACAAATTAGAACTACTATGACGCAAGATACATTTATCGAATCAAAAATTGATTTGGCGCTAAACTTAGGAATAATATACAACCCAAATAAAATATGAAATGAATGAAGTATACAACGCAATTTTTTTTTTATTGTTTGTTTGTTCGTTTTTTTTGTTTTTTTTTATCGAATTGGAAATTGAACTGGAAATTGATTTGGCGCGTAACTTATGAATAATATACAACCCAAATAAAATATAAAATGGATGAAATATACAACGCAAACTGTTTTTATCGAACTGAAAATTCAGTTGCCGCGTAATTTATGGAGAATCTACAACCCAAACAAAACAACAGTTGAATCAAGTATTCAACGCAAAACGTTTAAATCGAATAGAAAATTGCTTCGGCGCATAAATTACAAAGAATCTACAGATCAAATGAAATAACAAATAAATTAGAACTAAGTCGCAAAATTCATTTATCGAATCGAAAATTGAAAGTGAAGACGTTCCTGAATCGATATATCGTTAGGTGAGCTATCGTGATCGATCGACTAGTCTTTGCTCAAGTCTTATTTATATTAATTTTTGGGGGTATTTTATTTTCAAAAATCGATATCTCCTGTATCCTGTCATGTCGTGTTAAGTTTTCTGGGGTTGATTTTGTGTAAGCTAACTATACACAAATTATTTTTTCAGGCCTCAGGTACCCTTTAAGTGTTCAACATCCTGGGGATTCAGCGGAACAGACGGGTGTCTCGTAGCGGATTTTAAAGATATATTGAGTTGCAATATCATAGCCCAGAAATGAAGGTTCAAAGTTTGCTGATAAAGTTATTTGGGCGGGAGATCCAGGCCTGTTTTTTTTCCAGTTCTCTTTATTAACGTCTTTTTTTATTATCATTGATATATGTCTGGGTTTTTTTTAATACCGGCTAACATTTTAGGAATACGAACATTATGGTGCATGCTTCAAATTTTCACTAATCTCAAATCGAGGTAAATGAATATGACAAATACTATACAATGTGGACTAGAAAACGTAGCAAATTTTGTTCTTTGCTCACAATATCAAGGAAATCCTGCCCTTTTTGGTTATTGGGATATTTCATTTTTAAAATTCATTTATTTAGTTTATTACATTTATTTTCCTTTTGGGGGGGGGATTTTATTTGTGATTTTATTTTAGGATTAGTAAGCTTGATTCAAACTTCCCTCGATGTAGTTTTGAAAGTTCCCCCTAGAGATGGTTAGTCATATTGCAGTAAGTATTTTTTTTTTTTTTTGGCCTGGGAGAGGAGAAGGGGGGGGGGGGGGTAACCATTTCCATCAAATGCTACATTACGAGAAAATTAATATCTTTCTTTTAGGTTTGTAGAAAACATGTCCAAATGTAGTTCTATAGAGTATCGCAGCCTCACATGCAAGAGATTTTTTTTCTTCATAATTTGGGATTTACTTTGCATAGGCCTATATCTTGCCCGTTCCCTCCCCCCCCCCCCTTTTTCTCTTTTCTCTGGATTAGAACAAAAACAACTATCCGCTGATACTCGCGTGCTGTTTTCCTTTGCTTTTCTAAATCAATATTTCCGAAGGATTTATGCTGAGGTGTCCATTAGGTAAATTGGTGTTCGAGACAGTTCCCCAAAGAAAGTACCCTAAAGCTCCTCTACCTATTTCACCAAGGCCATCAATCAGGGCATGGAAATATTTCTTCTCCACTCTTCTTCGAGGTGGCTTATGATCACCATAAATTTCGATAATGGGGCATATGGAGATACCCCTACAAGAAGTACGTTGTGTCATGAAAAGTGCAACAAGTTTCTGTACAACATTTTACAATATGCTGAGGTGCCTTTACTTGTGAGTTAATATTGGGGAAGGGGTGGTAATTGCTCAGTCTATACACAGGATTCTTTTGGTAAGGAGGTTTTAAGCTCTAACCCACTAAGCCATTCAATATGCTAGTCATAATACCTGTCGAAGCAATGGAATAAAAACATCTCAATAGACTTTTTTTTTTCAAGACACGAAACTCCAGGGATAAACGTTTCTGGTGATCCTCTCTCTTTTCTAGTACGCTTTTCTTTTCTTGGGGTTGGTAGTTATGTGTTGCCATAAAAAATGCTGAAACATTCATTATCTATACAAAATTCCTCTTTCCCATCCCGAGGAGAAAAACAAATCCATAATCAACCATATCTTGAATTGCCCGAGATTTTTTTCAGGATTTAAAGGCATTAACCGCCACTGATGGCCGTGGATTGGGCTGAATGTAATGTAATTTTAGAACTGAAGACTGACTCATGGATTCCGGCACTTTTTCAGAATCTATTACACTTCGCCATCAATCAAAAGTTCAAATTAAGTAGTCTGTTTCCCACCTGATGCTTTTCCATTCTAACTTGAAATTATTTCTTATTTAAAGATAACGCTCTTATAAAATGGTAAAGATTGAAAGATATATTTTTTTTAAAGTAGCGAATACTTTAAATAGATGTGGGTCATCTTCATCTCTAATTATTATACGCCTTGTAAAGATTGAAACCAATATTGCGGCTGCCTCAGATTGAATGATTTGATATTTTCGTTAGAAATGTATATTTTCATTTAAAGGTATCGTACAGTAGTGGGAAAGGTGACGCTTTGGATATTTAACTACTTTGTCAGCTGGAATGGAAATTACTACATATACTGTTGCGAAATGATTGATTTCGAACATAGGTGACGTTTGTTTGAAGAAAAATGGTTTAGAAATGGCTAAAATATCCAAAAAGATATACATCGAATTACTTGCGCGGTACCGTAAGTGTGTGTAAACAATGTGTGCGAACCGCTATGCGCCGTTGAGCCGGGAGCGTCGGGGTAGGTGGTCCTTAGCGAGGGTATAAGGTAACCGTTGATATTCCATCATTTGAATTATTTTACTGAAAAATCACCGGACATCATGAATAGAATACCGGATTATCTCACTCATGTACCTTTTTATGCAAGCCGAACAATATGAAACTATTTTTGAGCAGTTTCATGCCAACTTTCATTTTGCTACCACTACTGTTTATTAGCTTTAAGGGAAAAGCGCCTCTTACATGTCATTATATAAACCAACGCCAAATTTCTTACCTGGAATTCACCAATTCGAGACACTAGATATCAACGGAAATGAAAAACTGCTTATATTTCAGTCTTCCTTTGCATCTACTCGATTTACTCTTGAGATAGAAATTAGTCTAGCCACTATGGCCGCCCAGTGAATGTGTCCACCCGCAGATTTAGTTCGTCTCTGCAAAACATGTCTCTACAAATAGGCTAAAAGTGAAGTGAAACCATTAATTCAAATGCCCATTTTTTTTTTGGGGGGGGGGGTTGAAATAGCCCTTTCAATTAGAACTTCCATAAGTCAGATCATGATGTTAACTATGCCTTCTTTCTATGAAAATGAGAAGTGTGATACCGAGCCAACCCTCATGGCCTGGTGAGATGAAGATTTTTTTTTTTTTTTAGATAATAATTCTTTTCTTCGAATCGAGAGCCAAGTAAATCTCTTTATTCAAAATATACATGATATAAGCATTGCTGCGGTTAACCATCATGTTCCTCGATTCAAGAAGGACATCGAACACCAAGTGGAAATATTAATGGCGTTTTAAGAAGAGCATTGCAGAGAACAATCCCCGTGTTCCGAAGCTAATGAGAAGCCTTATCATAGAATCATTTCAAAACAGATATTTGGACAAATACCAGTTGCTGGATATAGAACACGGGCACAAATCTACATGCACATGATTTGAGAGAGTAATAGCCTCAAGGTTGCATCAAGTTGGAGAAGCTGTTGAAGATGTTGAATAATTGATTGGTAAGATGGACAATCTCTGCTTGTTACTTTCCTCGGAGACCACTTATTTCTTAAGCGATTCTGCAAACTCCCTCGATTGACCTAAAACCCCTCATCCTTTTATTGGAAGCATGCCTTTAAGGTAGAAGCGGACAAGCGGTCTAAATTAATTGGTAATATATAGATAAAGATACTGTCAAATACAAGACGAAAGTTCCTCTTCATCATAAGATTCAAATCAGCTCCTTAAGGGTAATAACGAATTGCAGACATCTGGGCCAACTTTCATGAAGCCTTTTAAGGAAGTTGTCAACAAAGTACTTAGGATTTACTATGTGGTTAATTAGTCTGTAGAATAATTCTGTCCAGAGAGAGAAAAAAAAGAAACATATATATATATATATATATATATATATATATATATATATATATATATATATTTATATATGTGTGCGCGTGTGTTTGTGTGTGTGTGTGTGTGTGTTTAGCTTTGTTTTAGTGCATTTGAGTGTTTGTTTTAATATGTTTTTCTTTTTTACTCTGCAGTTACGGAATATATTTGGTTGTCGTGTTGGTTTTATTGTGTAGTTTATTCCTAATTAACCAAAGCACAGTTCATATTTAGAAAGATATTTGGCTGTCCAGAAATTTTCATCTTAATTATTTCTTACACTTCGGCTCTGCTTTTTATTGTTATACTATCGTTTTTCAGTGACCAAAGCGCACAAATATCGACCTTTCATAGGGAAGTCGATATGAGGCGTGGGCAAGGAGAAGATATGATGTATTATCATCATACTTTCGCTTTTACACCCTTTCACCATTCCCCAGTAGTTCTAGAGGATATCTTTAGCCAGAACTTTATACGGATGATACGAATGATGATGTATATGATCATAAAGATGATGATGAATATGCTAATTTGCAACAAAAAAATATATCCCGAATGCTCTTAATAAGAAAGAAAATGACCTTATAACAGCTGATCTAATACCAATCCTAAGAGAAAAGTTGGGAGACATATTTGTTATGTGAAAATTTTAATTTAATTGGACATAAATCAAAATAAATCACATACGAGCAAACATAGGTAAGATACAGAAAGCAAACCCAAGAAAAACTTCAAACACAGTGCAGAACTATGCAGTTGTTGCACTGAAGGCGCCAACGGGTAATTTTTCAGTCCAGGGTATCTCTAATTGAAACAACTTGCTTCAAACGGTACCTCGCATGCATATACAGAAAAAAAAACTCCATAACTTAATCCATATTTTTCAATGAAGAAGATTAATATAACAACAAAACAGAGAGTTGTTTTCGTTGCTGGTGTTTTTCCCTGTGTTAAAGTTATGATACTTTGGCGCCTTCATTGTGTGTGCGCGGCATAGTGTGCGTGTTTTGTGTGTATATTCTATCACGAAATGTGATATTTCGTGGGCGTGATGGGACTGAATTATTAAATGAACGTGATATCGTTATATTTTGCAATAATACATCTCCTAGCTTTTCGCATGCCCTGGGATTAATGGACTTAAATTGTTTCTGTAAAAAAAAAATTAAAAAATGCTACACTCTCCTCAACAACTTTATTGACATGATTTAATATCAAGCACTAGTATGCTTTTCATATGGTGAATCTACCTGTTGACAATTTATTTTTATTTTACATTTAAGTGCACTTTCTTTGTAAGATAAATATTCTCAAAATAAGTTCTCTTTTTCCCCGTCTGTAATAAACAGTAAATGGCATAGACAAAGCAATATCAAACTAGGAGTGTGACAAACAAGTAAGCAAGATATTTCAAAAGAACAGAGAGATCTAAAATTGTTACTTTCGAATTGAATAATGATTTCGTTTTATGCAGTGTGCATGATGTATATTTATTTATACGACTAAGGGAAAATAAATCTTTAGTAAAATAAATTTAAAATGGGGGGGGGGGGGTGATGGATACATCCCAGTTATTATCCACGGGCTTTAATAGTTCTCTATAATGTGACAAGGCTATATTGAAACTTTTACCCTGTACTACCCTTTATGAAGTGAAATAGTCAATGCAATAGCCTGTTCAATATTTAAAAACAAGTGAACGAAAATATTCAATGGATGATATTTATATTCAAATGTAGTGTGACATCACAGAAACGTTATATGAAAGAAATTAAACATTTTCTTTGCAAAAATGCGAATTTGCACTTCCTTCACAAAAAAAGAGAGCGAAGATTATTTTTTGAAATTTTATCTAACAAGTAGCAAGATACTAACAAATCCAGCGAGGTGCTCTTCGGTGCAGACAGATATGTTCCATAGACTCAATTTCGAGTTCCCGTAAGATATTCACACTAATAGTTATCGGAAATCAAGTGATAAAATCACGTCATCTGTCATATAGTGATAATAATAGTGGGTTCTTGTATATCGCTCATGTCTAGCTGACTTGACACTCCTGGCGATTCACAATTATTACTCCGGCTCCGGCCTTAGCATGGCTGCTCTTAAACGATCTAAAATTTCAAGGAATTAATTCCTTTCAGGTACCCATTTGCCTCACCTGTGTCGAGTGTGGCAATTGTAGTTTAATGTCTTTCCAAAAGACACTAGTGCTGGGCCAGGGATTCTAACCCCTAACCTTGTATACATTTATTATAATGCATGTATACAAAGATTCAGATTCAGAATTAGACTTTATTTCATTACATATTCATTTTTCAAAGTATATAACAAGAACTATTGTGCAATTAACAATATACAATTCAAAACTAAGTGCAGAAACATTTTCGATTATTACAAGCAAATAAATAGCATTAACGTTTGAGTTGTAAGAAAAATATAACAACAATGAAGACTACATTAGATTGATTATATTGATTATATGAAAATGAGAATGAAAACAGAGAGTTGGCAAATGTCAAGACATATTCAACAAGCCTTTTTCAAAAAACTTTCTTTAAAGATTGCCTTTAACATAAAACCGGTAAAAAAAGAAAGAAAAATTGTGATCTTTCCTTCCAGGAATGCTAACTCGTTTTATATATACTGATGCTATTATCATTGTCTCTCTTTTTACTGAAATCATTAATGGCACTTGCAGAAATTTCCCAGACTCGTCGAAGCTGTCGCAAAGGTTATTCATATTGTATTGGATATACTTATTGCGTGGGATATAAGGAAGGATATAAAATAGATCAAAAAGAAATGGTTAAGGTATTAGTTCAGTCACTTTTGATGAGACAATCGACTCAGTCCTCGCCTACGCACTCTAAAGGTAAAAAAAATAACACAAATGAAATTTTAGCTCTTGGAATTCTGAAAATTTTGAGTAAAATTTAGACAACCATGCCTTTCAAAATTCAGTACTGGTAAGAATCGACAGATACGATCTATTATCTAATTGTAAAGTACAGCTTTCGCAACTCTGTTACTTGATCTTAGACTGTTACTACCTCGTTATTTTTATAGTTTACTATATAATCATGTTTAATGGGTGGTTTCGAACATATCCTTGAATGTGGAATTTAAATCTGTCACCTTTTTTAGAAGTCAATACTTCCTTTCCTTTGGGAAAAGGACTGTTTAGGATTCTGTCCTACCCGATGAAAACCCCAGCGAGAAAGAGACATGATCATTGTTGAGTCCTTGTAGGTCGAATTCTAGTTATTTATTTCTTTTTCGTTATAAAAAAAAAGGAAAATGCGACATTATCATCTACAAATAGCACTGCAAATACTTTGAATCTGGAAGTTGCGCAGGTCCTCAGGCAACCTGTACTTTCGCCTAATGTTGTGTGTGGGTGGGTGTGTGATGAATGGACTTCGTCGTGGGACCGACAGGGATGATGGATGCTCGGTCACTCTTAGTAAGTCACGCCGATATAGAGGAATCAGTGCCTGTGAAAGTAACTCAGGATCACCGAAGTTAGCAAGTCAATTGCTCCTTTGGCATTTGTAAAGACACTTCAGCAGAGTCAAATACCGTGACTAACCGGTAAGAGAAGTCCGCTACAAAAAGGGATTTAATGGCACTGCAATCCTGAACAGTAAACAGCTCATAAAATCCCCTATCGAGTGCTACGAAATAAATTGAATTATTTTAATTGATACTAATCATTGCTAATATACCCTTGAATCATTTCAAGTTGTTTACAGGATGTCTTTCAGTGAAACTTGAATATAGACATAAAAAAGCAGAAACAAACAGGTTTTTTGCCTACAACACATTTTGACGAGTAAAATAATATGGTCTGACAGACTTCCAAACATTTTTCTCTCTCTTTGCAATATCCTAGATTTGGGTTAAAAAAGAAATATTTTGATATAGCACAATTCAGTACAGAATGGGTTCTCTCAAAGCACTTTACCATGTTTACAAACAAAAATATGGTATTATTTAGATTTAAGGAACGAATTAATCTAATCAAAACATTCAGGTAAGACGCAAAGTACAAGCTGAAAATTTATACATATCTCATTACGTAAAGTATACATTTCAATAAAGCAGGTGATTAAATAACGAACAAATTAAAAGTACATGCAAAAGAACAACATACCATAGAAGATTATTAATATGCAATGCAATTAAGAAATTTGCAACTAATTGTTGTAAGCTGCACGAAAGCTGCACTTACCCTAAGTTTCAGTTGTTAGTTTTAGATTTGAGTGATTGGAGGAAAAATATTAATACTATACTAAATTATGCTTTTTATATTCCCTCGAAATCTTAGAGGTTCGCATGTTAATAGATATAACAAGAAATACTATTCGTAATTTCGTTACCATAATCAAGTGGTTACTATGATAATGTTAACACATGAAGAAAAAAAAAACCTCCTTCAATACTTTGTCCTAGATTCTATCAGTTCATTTAATTTTGCCGAGAAAAAAATAGGCACGGATAAAGATGGAATGTGAGAGCATGTGTTTACAGTTCTCTGCTTTCAGGGGATTAAAAACCCAGGGTCCGCTTTATCTTCTTTCAATAATCCCACGAAATTCTTGAAATATAAGCTTAAGGAGATTTTTCAATGGTTTTGTGGTCTCTATTTTGATTTCCAGAAATTGTCATCGATCTGTATTTTCACTACTCTGTCCCCTAAATCTTTTAAAAAATTTTCCTCATGAGAACATATCCAACTATCACTTGCTTGATTTTCATTTTGTAAATAAGTCGATTGCCTGCCGTCTTCCGTCAACATTTCTTCTGAATAGACACGTGTTTTTTTCCTGATCCGTTCATGAATACATTTCGAAGCTTGATAAACAAATATTATGGATTATAATTTTTGGATGTTTTTATAAAGGGACCACAATCTAAAGAACTTCCGCCAAGCTGTAGTCTGTATTGATATTTCTTTTTCGTTTTCGTAAGTTCAACTACTCTTACAAGTTTAATGATTTGATGTTACACCGTTGTTGATATTTTTTGGTCAATATTAAGCATTTTTCAAAATAGACATGTGATATTCCACATAGTCAGTCTCCTTTTATAGATTTTTCCCCTGATAATTCAAGTTCTTTGAGTTCTATGAAGTGTTCACTTGGTTCAGTTAGGCTTATCTGAACTCTATTGCCCTTATATTGCCATTTTCACTAAATTCCATGACATTTTACAGCGTTAACAAGAAAGGGACATTCAAATTATATGAAACGAATGGCATCCATCAATCTATTTTAGAACCTGTTATAAATTTTACATCGTCCAAGCACTATTACAGTCTAAAAGAGTATCTTTCTAGCAAGTCCCCCCCCCCCCCCCCCTTGTCCCGACCAGGCTCGTGATTTGTCTTTTCACACCCCTGCTTCTCCGCATCGCAATCTATCTGTTATAACTGATCCATTTTCTTTGCACATGCATTGCACTACTAATTTGTTTCCGCTTGTATGCTGTTCCTGCCCGAGGTATTTTAACCTTTTCACGCCAAATTTAGTGAAAGAAATGTCTTGTCTGTGAGCGAAATTTTAAACACACCTACAATCGTTTGTCTGAATGGTCGCCTCTTTTTAATCTTGCTGCAGTTTTGTCCGCGCTTTGCGTTTTCCCCAGAACAGGATATTCATCCATCAATCCGCTTTCTTTTCCTGTTTCAATGAAGTACCAAGACACATTGTACCTTGTTTTTCTCTGTAAGGGTAAAAGACAATGCGCATTACTGATTTCTTTTTTTAAATAATGTAAGGTATATAAGGGAACTATCACGATGGCGTATAGGTGGAAAGACAAAGACAAAATGGTGAAGGGATAAATGGCCCTTATAGAAATAGTTACTTAGATCTAGTGCAATGTTATGTTATTGATAGAAGCATAAATAATAAATAGGACGAGTTTTGTTTCTTTCTCCTTTACTTACTTTCCATTTCCCTCCATAAGAAGCATTTATTTTAAGGTGTATACATGTACATTAAAATGTAAAGGTGTACTGTACTTTTCATAAGCATTTACTCGAGGACTGTTTCTTCTCCCCCCCCCCCCCCCCCCCCCCAACATCATCTGTTCTTTGATTTTTATAAGTTTGGCATATGGAATACAATTACAGCAGAGATAAGACATGAATATAACGAGTACCTCGTTAACACATTGCAAACGGGGACGGGGGGGGGGGGGTGGTTCCTAGATCAAGCCTATGGAAATGGGAGCATTCAGTAGTGATCGGGTTAAATTGATAGACAGACATGATACACGAGGAAAGTTGGATATGATTTAGTGTATCTGGAGATTAACCCATTGCCTACGGGAATCGGGTGGTCCCTTTACTAGGCCTACAGGAATGTGAGAATTCCGTAGTGAACACTTTGAAATACAGAAAAGAGTAGTTTGATTGATTTATATAGACATACATTTAATATAGTTAGATAGATAGATAGATAGATAGATAGATAGATAGATAGATTCAGAGAAATACAGAGATAAAAAAAGATAAATAAATATATGGATGGATGGAATACTGGAGATAAAGGAAGGTGGTGGGCGGGGCAGAAGAAGTGTTTTTGGTCCGGAGCTCCAGGGGCTGCAATTAACCTACTCTGCGATCCTTTGATGTAGTAAATCTTCATGAACCGCTGGCCTGGGAAATAAAAAGCCTCACACACAGATGTGAAACCCGTTGGGTGTCCATCACACTTCCTGTTGCCATGGTAATCGACGAATCCAAGTCCGTTAAGACCCCTCTGGAAAAGCGAACTCATTTCAAAAGTACCTAGATATGAATGCTCTATAGTAAACCCACTTGTTTACTGGAACTTGGGGGAACATTCCAACAAGCTACGTAGGTGGTGCAAACTTCAACATTCCCCTCCCCCCTTTTTTTTTTCGTCTTTTTAGAGAAAGAGTGGAGGACAAGTTATTCTATCAAATAGGACAATATACTTTCTGATATGATTTAAAAACAAAATTAAATTGATGAAACATAACCAATGCATGAGGTATTTCCATTGGATCACAATTATCTATTGATATTGTAATACCGGCATATTATACTGGATGTTTCTGAGCAGACTGTATCATTTTAGTCCAATCGGGGAGATGGAAGTTTCTCTATGCGCTTCCAAAGTGGATTTAGGAAATTGCTATCATAGTCGCTCTGATGAAAACGATTTCAAATTCCAAAATGGAATTATGTGTTTTTATTTATTAAGTTACCCAAATTTGAACATTTGATTGTTTATTCTTCTGTTTTAAAATACAAAGAAAAGATATCATTTTTTTAAATAACCTTTCTAGAAGGAGGACATTTCAAGAAAGTGTTCAGTTGCTATTGCTTTCCAGATTATACCCTCCTTGATTAATTCTCCCGTGAATTCTCGGAGACAAAATAAAGAGAGGTAAGCTGTGGCGAGAAACAAAAACATAGAGACACATTCGGAGAATATGCTGTTTCCGATTGCCGTGGCTTTCGATAATCATCATAATGCTGAAAGCAAACCCCTTGTTTTCCAATTACTGCAATTTCTACGTTTTCTTCCAGTCGTTGGTTTTTATTCGCTGGGCTGAATTGAATTACAGCGTTCAATCTTCTCGATATTACCCATTCCTCCCTTCCTTCATTCCACCTGGCGTCCGGGGCAGAGCATTCCCTGTGGCCTATGAGCGACGGGAGGCGTATACAGGTACCTGGGATTGCGTGGTTATGGAGGAGAGGGGAGTATGTGCGTTAGAGGTAACCACAGTCAACGATAGCTTATCCTTGTTGTTTACGTATCAATGCTACCATCGATAAGCACTTAATTGTATTGTAATAGAAGATGGAGGCAAGAACATGGAAATAGAGTAGACATGAGAGAGAGGGTTAAATAGTTTGTTAGTGAGACAAAGAGAGAAAGAGAGGGGAAGAGTGAGTCAGAGAGAGAGAGAGAGAGAGACTGAGCAAGAGAGTGAAGCGATTGACAAACGAATTGCATTGATAGAGTGAGTGATAGAGAGAGAGAGGGGGGGGGGGCGGGGTGAAAACAAGATTGAAATATTTTGGAGAGGTAACGAGAAGGATAAAATCAGGATGAAGAAAAGGCAGCGGAAAAAAGTAGACGACGAAGAAAAAGATGGTGAAACATAAGAAAAAAGAAGAAGACCTTAACAATGACGAAATGTAATAAAATAAAAGAGAAGAATGACAAAACTGAAACCCTTTTCTCATATAGAGAAAAAATAGTATATAGTGTGGGTGGGCGTGTGTGTAAGTTCAATAGATAAAAAGAGAGAGAGAGAAAGAGGAGGGGCGCAAATGGGAAATCCAATCACTTGGCACCTGACCACTGCCTGGGCGATTTTTTTGATTGTGCTCGATATCCAATCTGATTTGCGGAACAATTAATTCCGTATAGATTGCATGGAAGTCGTCAGTGTGGCACAGTTTGTGGGGTAATTGTTGAAATTTGTCCTCTTCACACAATCGATAAACTGAAGGCATTTCGGATCTTAATGTAGCCACTAAATTCTGTAGAAATTAACTTTTGTAATCTTGTATCTATGCACTCTAATAAAGGTTGGGTAATTAAAAAAAAAGGAATTTTGGCAAAAGGGAACATAAAAGTTTTTTGGCTAAAACTTACCCAATATTGGGTAAAATTTAACCCAACATTTTTATTTTAAGAGTGTGAGGACTAATTTCAGGAACATTGCCTGTTTAGGTCATTTTACAAACTATTATCATTTACAATACAATTTAAACTGAAAATTGTCACATCCAGCACTGCCCAGTGGGAAATTGTTTACGCTGAAATCATAATGAAGGGATTCTCTTATTCTGGTATACCAGCATACCCCCCCCCCCCCCTCTCTCTCTCTCTCTCTCTCTCTCTCTCTCTCTCTTTATTTCTCTGATCTGTCTGTCACTAGTTACGTTTTTTTCTCCATTCCATCAACTTATTTACCCGTAAGCGCGCCTATGCAAGTATATAGTTGAAGCATGATGTCAAACAATACCATAAGATTCTGGAGGGGTATTCCTTTGTACATCCAATATTCTTTATTCTAGAATACGTTTCCGGGAGAGCATTATTTTGTACATCCAACACCTTGCATCCAGTACTTTGGCATAATCTTTCCCGTCGCTGTCAAATGTGGAGCCTCGAATACACTCACTGAAGAGGGCCTGTTGTTAAAACGTAAAATGTTTCAATATCATTGGCAAGAAACATCACCTTTTTTTTACAGTTTGCCCTTGTATTGCCCAAAAAGTCCAGTATGGCGATATGTCCTGTGGGCGAACTTCATAAGCCTTGGCGGCAATGGAGAAGGCACAGTATATTTTAGGTGTGAAAAGGCGTCAGGAAACGAAACGCATCAATCTGTCATTTCGTGTGCTCGATTTAATAGGAGACGAAATGGATACAAAGCGTTGGCAGCAGGGTTTGCCAAGCCCATGTGCATAATGTAATTTGGAATAGGCAGCAACACAAGACGGTCGGATTTGCGCTCTCGCCGGTCGAGGAATAACTTTCATCAAAAGGTGTTTTTATTTTCTGGAAAGAACTAGGACACGGAACCGTGGTTCAGTGACCAGTTGAGTTTGATGGCGATGTAAGATAAGATAAGAGCACTTACCTCTCCTAGCCTGAGAACGGAGCGATCTCCCTTTTCTGCTGAATGCCCTTTCGTAAACGTCCAGATTGCAAGGGTGTGGACGCAGGGGAAAATTAATGAAGACATTTCAACATGCTTGGTAGGGTAGTCATGGGATTGCATAAAGCATGGTCATTGCCTCTTGTCCTCAGCTCAGGTGTCGGCCACTACAATGCTAGTAGTCAAGCAGTACAGTAACTGATTACGCCTTTGAACATCATGTCACCAAAATACATACATGCTTACCATCCGTGTGAAGGGTCGTCAATAGAAGAAAAATATGAGCTGTTTTTGTATTACATGTATTAGGTTGTTTTCTTCAGGTTTACCGTGCCCCTCAAATTTACACAGTCCCAAATGAAAGTATTTGAGGAAAATTTTCTTTCGCATTCAACATTTGTTAATGATCTTGATGGATAGTTGTACCATTATATTAAAAGTATTTTCCTGAATCACATTTTAGTTTTGAGAAGAAAAAAAAAGAGTTTTAATTCCTTTCTCCAAAATCATTCGAAATATTTCGATACATTTAGGTGGTTTAGACTACGTAGATGAAAAGGGTGACCCGCCATGGGAGAATTAAAGACAGACTGAAGCTAGGAGAACCTGTTCAAGAGCTGTGATGGAAAACGTGGTTTCATGAATGGTCGTGTATGCAGCTCTCTTCTCGAAAGGGTCATGGGGAATTAAGGGTAGTCTTCTAACTCAGTCGATTGGAAATTGAATGAATTTCCCACGCACCAGATGAAATTGCATAACGGAGCCTTGGTAGCCGTCTCAGGGCGATTCAAAGTTCAAGTTGTTCGAGAGCAGCACTAATGGGTAGAGATTAGGAGAGAAGTTCGATATTATTTCTTATGGATCAAAACTAGATCTAGATTTATTACGCCCACTGCCACCTAGCGCTCCAAGGGTGATGCATGAACTCATTTTCAAAAGAAGGTGCGACTCAAAATCTAATTGGAGGCATGTATCATTTTGAATATTGAAATCAGTTTATGCATTATTAAGCAGTACAAAAGGACCACTATATAAGTGACAAAAATTGACCGTGATATGTGTTGAATATTTGAAAACAACCCTGCAAAGCGTTATTATATATTACGTCGAAGAAATCGAAATCGTTTTAATTTTCTCTCCTGAAAAACCAATAATACTTTCCACATTTTATGTACTTCAACTAAGTAATTTACTATATTGAAACGTTAAAGCGATATTACCTTCTCACATTTGTAACGAGTCCAACGTGGGGCTGATGTTGCACGTAGAAAAACCTGGTTCTAGCTATTTAATAGAAAATTGTCTTGTAGTACAGGGGCATGATATACTCGCTTCACGTTTACCTATAAAATGTGGATAATATTTTTAATACATGGGCCGCGGAACCGGAAAAAGGGGCTCGAAAATTGTCATTAATGAGGGAAATCAGATCAGCCCCCCCCCCCCCCCCCCACTTTCAAAAACGCTCCGCGGCCCCTTCAAATTAATTTAATCATAAAAATTATCTTATACACTTCCCAAGTCAACGACAATCAAATCAATGGATTTAACGAATCAGGGCAATAGATTCTTAACCCGTTTCGGGATTCATACCTTAGTTCTTTGAATCGCAGTTCAATTAATTAATTACTCTTCAATTGTCAGGCCAGCTCCAAAATCCCATGTGTCTACAAAAAAAAAGGGTTTGACAGATTCATTATCTTCAATCATGAAAAAAATTAGAAGATATAAATAATTTGTCAGACAAACCTCCCAAATTAGATTAAAATTCATGTCGTCTGCAGACGAATCCATTGAAAACAATTAGGTCAAAAGGTTTATAACTCTCGGGACATTTTATGGGCTATATTGAATTGTTGAGAGGAAAAGAGATGGAAAAGAGATTGAAAAGCAATGATATACGATTCAATTGGATGCTGATTACTTATTTTTCCAACTGCACTGTTACAATTAATTGGTAAAGCGAGGATATATAACTGTGAAACCGAATATTTCTAGCCATATTTCTAGCCATCAAGATAAAAAAAGGGAGGGGGATCCGTTTTTATTTAATACCAAATCGTTTACTTTGATAATGTTATTCGTCTTGTTTGTATTTGTCAATTCATTACAGTTATTTGTATGTATACAAACATGTGTATACTTGTAATGCTCATTGCTTCCACTACTTGTAGCTCACTCTGACCCCCCCCCCATCTCTCTCTTTCTCTCTCTCTCTCTCTCTCTCTCTCTCTCTCTCTCTCTAGCCTGTGATTGTGTTCCTTAACACACTTTTTCTGTTTGGGTCCAACATTTTGATATTTGCTGACCGTGATGGTAGACGGACAGTCTCCTGTGCAAAAATACAAATCAATATCAGTACAAAACGGCGAACACGAAAAGAAAGCAAACTTTGGATCAAAATCTAGAGGCCTTGCGCAAGGGAGAAGATAACTCAGGTATGCTGTATAAACAGAAAGCCTTCTCCGTGATATACTCGACCCACTTTCGCACCACATTGCAGATATCTGTATTTTGATATGCAGACAAGCATGATATTTCATTAGCCCACGTCATGGGAGGCGGGTAAAAGTTTGTGCTTCTGAACGGTCGAGTGACAGATCATGCCAGTCCTGTAATGACTCTATCATACAGTAAACACAGTCATACGAATAATGTGATATGGCACTGTATACAGTTTATTAAGCTGCATCAAAACAGTATGAATTCTTTACCTGTGCTGTTCAATTTGTATTACTGTTATTCTACTTTGATTTTGATTGATTTCGATTTCATTTATTTTTGTTAGTTTCGTCTTAACTTTTATTGAGAAATTCATAGTACTATTATTAAAAAGAAAACAAAAATAATTGGGTCTTATTTAACCAGGGTAGCCACATCTGCTGTTCTTGTGGACCTAGCTGCAATTATCATTACCACAAAATTACCAAGTACCAATTTACACCTGGGTCGAGAGGGACAAATGTGGCAAAACACATTGTCCTAGCCAGGATGTAAGCACCAAGCGAGGATCGAACCCTCTGGACCTCTCGTACGAGAGTCAAGATCCATCACCAATGTTACCACATTGCTCGCTATCTTAATGTTGTTCCTGTTGTAGGCAATTACATGACCAAGGAACCTCGTAAACTTCAAGCATCTTACATTCAACATCATCACAAAGAAATATCAGCAACAACAAACAATTCATTTTGATTACTTATTCTTGTCGTCACTAAGACGAAGCTATTTCAATTTCTATAATCTCTTATCTAATGAAGATGTGGAAGTATTTGTCATGTTCTATGGGATACTTTTTTTTCGGCGAGGGAAAGAGAAATGCGCTAGCGACGTCTCAAAACATGAGGGATATTTTCGACAATGGCCAGATTCCCTAGACATCGGCCAGGTCATGCCATTCCTAGGGGAATTGGTAATTCTGCAAGGCGTCCCTGGAGCCTGTCAGGGAACACCATCCGGAGTCATCGGTCGATTTAGCTGGCTTGTAAGCTTGAAATAAAGAACCGTCAAAACTCGAACCAGGCTCCCCCATAGTCCTCACCTGCCTTAAGATGACTGTATGCGGAAATCGATTTACGATTGCATCCGAGAGAGGTTTTAAAGTGGTCACTATTTTAAAAGAGACAAAAAGCCATGTTCTCAGTGCTCTTGTAGATGGCTTTCTCTCGCTATTTTGTTCTACAGGTCGTATGTATTTGTGCAGACGCCGCATCTAGCCACAGGGGAATGTGGAAAAAGGCTTGTGAACTAGTTAGAAAAGGTTATCAAAATTGCACACTTCTCTTTGTGAGCACTTGATTTGTAAAGCAATAGACCGGCCTGTGCCTTTCCTACTGCATAATTGCCATTTGTGCCTTCAGAAGAAAAAAAAAAGGGTAGAAACCCTTAAATAACATTTTGTACATTACAGAAAGTTTGATTTTTATGTGAGCAAACACAACGAATTGCGTCGTGGGACATGGAGTTTGTTTTGAGCAGTTTGATGGTCTCAGGCTGATTGAGAGCAGGAAAATCTGCCTTTTCCAGTAGTTTTGTTTTTCTTCATTCCTTTTTTTTATTATTATTTTTTTTAATCAGAGTTAATCAGTTATTAAGTGGAAAGGCGCCATTTAAATGCAGGTATTATTATTGTTATTATTATCATTATTATTATTATTATTATTATTAATCATCATGTCTATATTACTAATTTAAAAAAAACCCTTCGGTTTTAAACAGATCTAGGATCAACAAGTTATGCTGTGTCATAGAATTATGTGCGCCTTCTACCGTCTTCGTACAATCTTAGTGTTTGGGTACAGACATACATGCCTGCCTAGTATTTTTGGCACAGAAGTCGCTTCCCTGGATGTTGTGACTCACCTACTGAACACACGCGAATAAATCACATGCATACTGGTTATACACACACACATACACCCACACCCACAAATATACACACACGCGCGCACACGCAGGTTGTTGATGCGGAATGCTTATTGAGCGATGCATTTCAAGAGTGTGTGAGCGTGGCGCTAGGGTTCGGCTACCTTTGCTTCCGTACACACACACACACACACACACTCACGCACACTCTCGCGCACACTTCCCAGGCAACTCGTCTTCTCTCTTTGCGTCCTTCTCATGCCCTCTCTGTTCATCTCTCTTCTTCTGTCTATCTGTCTCTCTCTGTCTTTCTCTCTCATTTTCCTTCGCCCCCTCTCTCTCTCTCTCGCTTTCGCTCATGCATTATCATCTAGCATTTTTGCGATCCCCAATGTCCCCGCTAGAAGGAAAGACATTCCACAGAAGATTGCTTCGCTACCGAATCGTTAGCAGGATTCTCCAATCCTCTCTCTCTTTCAATACACTGTGCCTATGCTATTCCCATTCAAACGTGCCACTACTGTCTACTCAATTGTTGCTATGTCACGTCGCTGCTCTGACGATCGCTGCCTTCCGTTTTTTAATTCAAACATTTGCTTTCTATCACTAAGAAACTTCTCGCCCACTGCGTGTTAACCGTCTCCGTGGATTCTCATTGGAATATTCTTATCACACCCTCATATTATCGCTCTGCTCTCAATGATTATTTAGTCAATTGGTAAGTTCATCTGCACTTTATCCCTCTCTGTTCTCTCGCCTTTAATATTCAATTTCGCTCACAGTTTAATGAAATTTCACCTACATTTGGGCATGAAAGAGCGGACGTATCAATAATGCCATGTCACCTGGTGTTTTTATTACAGAATCACTTTCATTAGATGTACAATGGAGCAATAATGCAGTTCGGCTAATAACCTCTTTTCCTTTGTTGTTAAAGAAACCCTTGTACGATACCTTGCAATTGTAGTTTCCGCATGCATGCAGAGAGAAAAAAAATATAAATGGGGTATAATGAAAGGTTCCGTTATGAGTAGGAAATTATTTCATCATTGGTAGGTAATATTCAGAAGCCTTTTCTATTGTATGAATGGTCGCCATATTTAAGTCAATAATATAAGAGATACACGTAAATGTTTCTCTCCAATAACAACAATGCGCAGCAACATTTATGTTGATTTCAAAGACAAATATCTTCTTTCTATTATTCACTTTTGCTCATTCCATCACTGGACATATGAATTGATTGATACACTTGGTATTACGTGAAAAGATACGAAATAGGATTGATGTGTGAGAATTCGAATAATGCCAGTGAAAAAATTAAAATCACTGAATTCGGCTTATATCTTCAAAAGAAATCAACTATATATCTAACATTTTAGGCAATGGATATTGTTTGCCCATAAAGGGATAAGTTTTAGTAGATTTAGATAGTTTGCATACCCGAAATACATTTTTTTTTTTTTTTTTTTTTTTTTTTTTTTGTATTGTGGAATTTTCTTCTACATTTTTGGGGTCATTGTTCGTCACATACTTTATTCCTATGTTAATACTTTTTCTCTAACAATGTCAATTACTGATAATCTGTTATCTCTGTCTGTCTTTCTGTCTCTCTCTTTCTCTCTCTCTCTCTTACAAAACACCCGCTCACTTACTCATTACGACATACCTCCACACCCAACCCTCACATCCCCTCATAATTTCAATCTCCATATCAATCGAGCTTATTCTCCTCTCCATCATGCTACGCCCTGGTTTCCACATTCCATTTCTCTTGATCCGCGACTCATTATCATCTCACCCGTTCCTCGCATTTAAAGTAGTGATGCCAAATCCTATTCCACTTCCGAGCCGTTAACACATGCCATAATGCTCCATCTTCTTCACAGTCGACTATTTTTCAGGGTAACTTAACGGTCTATCCATTAAAGCAGTCGAATTTTCCTAGAAATCGCGTTGGCAATGCAACTCTGTATCAACGTAATGCATTTTTCATTTGAGGGCATCGCAAGTTCACAGACTGTGCTTTTAATTTTGCCATGGTGAAGAAACTAATTAATCAGGGCGCCGATATATTAATTCACTGAGCATACGTGGTTTTGCATAATAAAACACACGTGGCTGCTCAAAAATGACACTGCTTGAAATCATATAAGCAGCTGTGGACTAATTCAACCAAAGTTTCGTGCAATATGTCGTCTGCTGAGAACCAGAAGGTCGTTAAATAATACCATTTGAACGTTCACTGAAGGTAATGGACCAGTGTTCGTGAAAGTCAAAGGGGTCAAAATATACATTTGCTTTTTTAATTTTTTTTTTTTTTTTTTTTAGATTGCGTACATTTTTTTAGAGAGTAGAAAACAACAGCTCACTTGTTTTACCTGGAACGCTTGCGTTTTCATAAAATGGAATTTTTATTCCTGATGAATCGTTGCCGTGGTTAAGTAATAATTAGTCGTCAGAAGAATAAACCAAAAAATATCAATGGGTATAGGAAGACAACGGAGTTTTCATGAGCTTTAAGAATAAAATTGACGTCCTGTTCTAAATTATATGAAATCAGACCAACTTCCCAAAATTCTCCCTTTTATATTTCAAGCACCTCCTGGGATGACATGATCGAGCAAAATTAGCTTCCAAGCGTTGTGATTGAAAATGTTTTCCTCACGAGATCGAGAATGCACCATTTCACAAGCGATGCGGTGTACACGGTCAAGGTCGAGCGTCACATATTTTGTTTTCAATTTTTTTTCTTGCGGTTTTCCTTCGGCAATTTCCCTAATCGCCGCGCTTCCTCCGATTCTTCTGGCGCCAATAAATGTCTATCCTCTTTTTAGTGATTATCATTTATTAACCCGTTGACTACTGAATTCTACATCTCCCATAGGCTTAATACGAGGGCCTCCTGTTTCCCGTAGTCAGTGGGTAAAGGACTATTCCATGCCGATTGAAACAGGACCTCTTTAAGAAGGGCATTGATAGTCACCTCGTGGGATTTGAGTAAAAATATTGGTTCTTTGGAGAGTATTAAAAAGTAGATGCTGGGAAATGTTAGTGGTCACCTGACAGTTGATCTATAGGCATGATGACAAATCCACATGTTCTTAATTTGTTTGTACCTTATCATGGCCTAGAAAAAAAAATCACTTTGGGGTACATAAGACCGGACCCCTTTTGTTTTGTTTTTTTTTTGGGGGGGGGGGATAATATCAAATATGAATTTATATACCTAGAAACTATTGGGACAGAATCATCTGAACATTCTGATATCTAAGTATAAATTTACCTAACAAGACAGACATAAATAAAAACTGATTACGCTAAGTATCTTACTATTCGGCCTTTTTGCATTTAAAAGAGAGTGGGGAAATCTTGTGGAAGTAAACTGATAAATAATAAACACATTAAACCAAAACAACAACAACAATAACAAAAAAAAAACACGATCACAGCCCTTATTCTTCTCTTAACAAAACAGCAACCTAAAATAAACATATAATTTTGAATGCACAAAGTTTTGTTGTTTTTTGTTTGTTTGTTTTTTGTTTGTTGTTTGTTTGTTTTGTTTTGTTTTTTGTTGGGGGGGGGGGTGGGCTAGGGGTATCCCAATGAAATAAGGGATTTTACGTGCGTAGGGTATATATACAATATTTAGGGAGCCCTTGTTTTGGAGGGGTTTTTTTATAATTACTTATGAACAGAATCATTGACATTAAAGATGAAGTTGAGTTCTGGTCATGCAAATGCATCGTGAAAGAAACTGTCTAAAACAAATGGGAAGATTGATCCTGTCCACATAACCATTGATGTTAGTTGTGAGGTTTTGGAATCATCAAAGTGATAAGAAATTGATCCATTTTCGCTGAAAAACACATGCACTGCACTCAGAAATGGGTATATGGGACTGCACATACATGTGGCAGAACGTTTGGCCCGAACACTCCAACCATTTATCGTCATATTCGAATATGAGGGTATTTGAAGAGCGATCCTTTCCAATGGACATTTCGCTACGATGTTCTTCAAAACTGACATAAAAGAAATGAGAAAGCTCACAAAATGTTTCCGCCTTTCCAGAACTTAACCTTCCCTTAAAGAGGTTTCATCGCCACCATTTGGTTCGATCAATTTGCATAATGTGAAAAGAAGATTACAGTACCCAGTATCCTAAAAATTTCACATTATATGAAGTAACAACATGTTAAACGAACGAAAGTTTTTTTCTTTCCAAAGGTTCATAATTCCGAAGGTTCGTAATTCCGAAACACAAATTTCCCATAGCATAATTTCATAATTTCGAAAATAAAATAGGGTTCATAATTCCGATCATTTGATGCATTACTCCGAAGGTTCGTAATTCCGAAAATGCAAAAGAACCCTACATAACTTTTCGGAATTACGAATCTTCGGAAATATGAACCCTTTTTCATTTTCGGGATTACAAACCGTCGTAGTAGCGAACCTTCGGAAATAAGAACCTTCGTAATTATGAACCTTCGGAAAAACGACATGTAACCAAAAGAACAACCGCAAGTCATAATTATTTGACTGTCTTGTCCAATATTGACAGCCTAAAATATGATTACCTTGGAATGGCTAAAAGAAAAAGGATAGCACATTACTCCGCTGACGTCCCCCGAAAGGCTGGGAAAAAAACATTTTTGTAATACTTATAACACTGCCAAAAGCAATGCTTCGTCGCAATTGATGCTGCGACTCGCGCAAAATTAGGTCATCTAAACGGGACATGGTAGGGTTTGACTTTGCATTTAATTCTAAATTGGAGAGCTTCGTCAGGATTATTACACCTTGGAGCTCAGACTGAAATTCGTCTGTTCTGCTATAAAGTCTGTCAGTTTCGTAATCCTAATGCCTTTGGCTCCTGAGCCGATAAACTTAATTAGACTTTTTCATTTTCGATCGGGATTTACTTTACAGTCACTGCAGATCGGATATATTAAAGTCACAAATCATGCTTTCAACTTAACCCGTTACCAACTGAATTCTCTTATTCTTATGGGCTTTATACAAGTTCCACCCGGTTCCCGGGGCAATAGGTTAATATTAGGGGGACAAAGTAATCCTGAAAAAGAACGCACATCTATATCAGTAGTGTCACGTCGCATTCAAGTCAGAATTACAAAAGTCATGATATATTTATAACTAATTCTCCTATATGATTCTTCAAAAAAACATTGAGAGAAAGCAGTAAAATGATCACCCCCCCCCCTTCCTTCATTACCAATTTATGAGAAGTGTTATTTTCTATAATTTCCAATTTGTTAGAAATTTACGAGACGCCAGATGCGTCCGACGGAAAGGTTTATATATATTAATAATGAAATATTTTGACGTACATCAAAGCATGTTAAATAGAAATTTGAGTTTCTAATTTTGAATGATCTAATTTCTGTGTATTGACATGCCACATAATTTCAACGGTGTCCTCTGTTATATTTCACTGTTTTATGAATCATTACAATTATTGTTCCTTTTGTTTTTTATAGCTGGCTGGATGAAAGGTAATATTGGTTTACTGCGTTAAAATCTAGAAAAACAACAGTTTAAAGAAGTTATTCAGACATGTTAGCTATGACGTAAATGATAATCTCTCACGAGTGAATGGTTGGAAAAAACATTAAAAGGAAATGATGGAATCTTATTCACAAAATGAAATGCACATTAGTGCTATAAACACATCGACTTGATAAAGATTTTAAAAAAATAAATAAATAAATAAACGAAGTTTATGAGAAATTCAAAGTCCCAAAGTATTAAATGAAGTACGTTATTTTTTTTTTTTTAAGGAGAAGAAAATCGTATTATTGAGATTCGCATGAGAGGTTTTGTTTTTATTGGAGTATATATGAAACGGATTTCAATCTTTTGGGGGCTTCATTTATCCCATTTTTTTCATTGAATATAGAGAGTGAGAGAGAAAGTGGGAATGAGAAAGAAGAGAGAGAAAGAGAGATCGTAGGCATAAGGATGTTTATGGTCGACCAGCCAATAATATGCATATAATAGTAAATTTGTAATAATAATAATAATAATAATAATAATAATAACATCATTTATAATGAGCACATATCAATCCCAAGGGATGTTCAAAGCGCCTATTATACGAAGATAAGAAAAATTACATAAGACAGAGAGAGTGGTATTGAATAGGCAACACTGTGAAATAGTGTAACGCAGGTAGACAGAGAAAGAGAGAGAGGGAGAGAGAGAGGGGGGGGGGTGGAGAGAGAGAGAGTGTGTGGTGTGTGTGTGTGTGTGTGTGTGTTGGTGGGTGTGGGTGTGTGAAAGAGGGAGAGAGAGAAAGAGAGGGGGTGTGGAGAGAGAGAGGGGAGAGAGAGAGAGTGTGTGTGTGTGTGCGTGTGCGCGTGTGTGTGTGTGTGGTATGGGTGTGTGAAAGAGTGAAGGGGAGAGAGAGAGAGAGAGAGAGGGGGGGGGGGGGGGGAGCTGTAGAGAATACACCGCTGATGATGGTGGTGGAAATAAGTCTGACTAATTGATACCTTTAAGGCTCCGCTGGCTTACCATTGTCCTCGTTGTACTGAATCTAATTCGCGGTTAGCTTGAATGGATTCAGCTCAAATCTGTTCTGACAATGTCTGAATTTATGCGTAGGCGAATGAAACACATATAAATCGGACATTACCGAGAACATTTTCATTGCCGTCTTTTCACGAACCCACCGCAGAGGTGAACACGAAGCGACGTGTAAAGTAAAACACAGACGTGAAGCTGGGGCAGATTTAGCTTTCAGGGTCAATGTGAACGGTGCGATAGGAAATTTAAATCGTGCACCGTTCCAGTACATGTTTTATGTTTACCCATAACTCCTCGCAATTGCAGATTATGAACTCTGTTTAGCTAATGAAATTCAAGTACATAGTGTAACTGCTTATCAAGACATAGTGGCTAGAGATAATTTTTCTCAAATGCTGAGTTTTGCTCTTTTTCATATAAGTGCCTTTTTATCCTGTGCGCATACTGTGTACATTTTTGTTGAAAGACCATATTGCCTTTTGTGCCAGGAATTTAAAAGTAAAATGGAAAAAGCTTTAAATTATTTAAACTGGCAACACATTGAGAGGTTTAAATCAGTGTTTGTTTGTTTGTTGTTGTTTTTTGACAACTTTTGTGACCATGTATATTTTTTTCCAAAGATATTACACCTTATAAGAACCATGTAGCACTAAAAGAAAAGTGTTATTGTGGTCAATTTAAAGAACAAATTGTGATCAATTAAGCCCTGAAATAATTCCTGTCCTGAAAGGGTTAACGTACATTTGATCGCTGTTTTCACTTTTACTAGAGCATGTACATTTTCTTATAATACAATATATAATCTGTTCACCTATCTACCTCTCTGTATGCGTCCTACTCGCTACTATGCTAAAAATGACCTCACTCTATATAGTACAATGGGTTGCTACCGTATTGTAAGCATGCATTGCTGTTTTATTAGTATATGTCTTTAAAACCATAGCCTTGCGTAGTTTCCAACCTCGCCCTTTTCAAGGATCGTATTGCTTGTATTATAAACGTTCAATATTGCAAACTTATATATCCAAGGCGAAAAGTGCTCTTCTTTGAAACAACATTAACAAGCCTTCACAAATTACAATGCACTCCTGTTGCTGCAGTAACGTTTTACGTCTCTACGTCGATAACAACCTTTGAACAGAAAATAAATAGAAACGCTTATTGGAATTGTGGAATTGCCACTCTTTGATTAAACTGCGTTCTGCTTGGAAATGAGTAATCCGTAAAATATTTCTGACAAGCAAAACAAATATACTTTCTTCTTCTTCTTCTTCTTCTTCTTTTTCTACTAGGATGTAGACTGAGATGCAATGAGTATTTGGTTTCCACTCTCCAAACTCCAAACATATGATCAGCATAATTATACAAGTTTTATTTGAGAAACAGGCGTGTCCATTAGTCGCTTAAGGGAATAGTTAATAATAATTAATTTTAAAAGCCTATAAATAGTAGCATATGATAGATATGAATGATTCTCGAATAGAATGAATAATCCAGAGAAGTTATGTAATCACTTATTATTTTATTATTATTATTATTATTATTATTATTATTATCATTATCATCATTATTGTTATTATTATTATTGTTGTTATTATTTTTTGATTTGATTTGATTCGGTTTATTGTAATAAAAGAACATGCAGCTGGACAGCTGAAATTGCTCAATTTACAAAGTCATATTTACAAAACAATAAACGATCAAAATGAGAATAACTAGAACATACAACCATAGATCTTGAATAATAAAAATACTAAATAAAACCCTAAAATATTGCATCAAAATCTAAAAATATAATACAATTAAAACTTCTGTGTCATCAAAGGTAAGAGGAAAAGGAGAGAGAGGAGTAGAAAAGAAGAAGAAAAGGAACGAAATGTTGAGGAAGGGTTAAAGAGAGAGAGAGAGAGAGAGACAGAGAAAATAGGAGAAAGTGAACAAAGGCATACATACACATACACACACACACACACACATACACATATACATACATGCATACACACATACACACATATACATATACATATATATACATACATATACATATATATATATATATATATATACATATACACACACATACACACACATATACACACACGCACACACACATACACATATATATATTGAAAGGAGAAAGAGAGAGAGAAAGAGAGAGAGCTAGAAATAGAAAGAGAAGTTTCCAAGAAGAAAAAAAGAAAGAAAATTTGATCAGAGAATATAAGAATATAAGAAAAGAGGGATAGAGAGGGAAAGAGGAAGACAGAGTAGAAAAATGGAAGATAGAAAGGAAGGAGGATGAAGACCATTAATATTTATGTGGTACAGTCTTAAGGTATGTTTTCAATCCAAACAACAACAACAAAAAAAAAAGGAATGCAAGGTCCTGCCAAGTGCACCTGAAGTTGAAGAGTTAAAAAAAAAAAAAAATCAGAAATCTTCGTGTGAATAGAGAGGAAGAAGATCAGAGGAGAAGGAAGACAGAGAGAAGAAAGTGAGAAAGAAGAAGGAGAAAGGAGAAGAACAAGGAGCATTCACACGAAAACTTGAGTTACATGTTTAGATACAATAATAAAAATTGCAACATCTGAATATACATGAATAATAAATCAGGAATAATAAGTCAGGAGGTGGGATACAACCAATACATTGTGTAAAATGACAGGCATAGTTATAAACTGTAAACTAAAAGCCTGTTTCCAGCGACAGCGAAAAGGGGCAATTATTGTTAAACTAGTAAGACAATATGAAGATTAGAATACTAGTGTAGTCACGTTCACTGTTACCATACAATGCTTCAAAGTACATTTAAAAATCATTGCAAATTATGGCAAATTATGCATCGTGTGAAGAAAGAGGAAATGACAGAGATAATAACAGAGAAAAAGGGCAAGAAAAACAGAAAAAGAGAGAAAAGGATGAGAAATGAAAGGGAAGGAGAAGAAGAATAAACATCCACACGAAGCAAGATTAACATGATATAGCACGGATTATAACTTCCTCAAAGTACATGAATAATTAAAAAGATATTGCACGAGGTAAAATGGTGTAAGTATATTATACTAAGAAAAAAAAAATTGTATACATCATATCACACAACAGGTCATTAGAATTTTCATAAATGATAAAAGCTACTAGAGGATATGTGCAATATATCAACAACGCATAATGATATAGTAAATCTGCTAGCTTCTAAGAAAAATGAAAATAATGAAAAGTGTGATATCACCACTGACATTCTAGGTAGAAAAAATCATGCATTTTGTAAACAAATAGAGAAGAAAAAAGATACTAGTAACAGAGAAAGGGGGAGAGGGAGGACAAGAAAGAAGAGAGGATGATATAGTAGAAAAAGGATAGAAAAATAGGGAGTATTCACGATTTTTTTTATTATTATTATTATTACTATTATCATTGTCAATTATTATTATTATCGTTACTATTACTATCATTATCTATTGTTGTTGTTATTATTATCATTATTTATAATATTATTATTATTGCTGTTATCATTATTGTTATTATTATTATTTTCATCATTATCTTTATAGGTTATATTTTAGCCCTAAAATAAGTAGGAGGGGCTTGAAATTAATGTGTTTGTTTTTGAATGAATGTCTGAAGAAGTCATATAACTACTCATTTTGTATTATCATTCCTATTACAGGCTATATTTTAGCATATCATAAGTAATAAAGGCTTGAAATAAAAGATTTCATTGAAGAGAATGAAAATCATCCAGAGAAGTCGTATACTGTATGTTCCAATGGGTAAGCATGTAATGTAGAATCCGTGGTAGAAGATTTTATCACTGTATGCCCCTAGGGCTGGATCAGCTTGCTATGCATCCGGAAGCTCCAGCATGCATGGCATGGAAAGTAAGCTTTGGTATCAGATGCAGGAAATAGAGAGACAGGTTTAGAGCAAGATAGAAAAAAAAATGAGAAAGAGAGAGAGAGAGAGACCCCGCGAAGTGGGATAACTATAGATAAGAGAAAGATGAATAAAAGGGGGGGGGGGAGAAAAAAAAAATTCTGTGATAGGGTAAATAAAGAGAGGGAAGATGGGAAAATAAAGAACGAGAGGGGAGATTTGATAGTGCTAGAGAGAGAGAGAAGAGAGACAGAGGCAGAGACAGAAATGACGGAGAAGAGATATGTGGTTGGAGATACGAGAAATAATAAAAAGAAAGGGGAAAGATGGAGAATAAAGGGGAGGAGAAGAGGCAGAAATATAACAGAGGAAGAGATAAAAAGAGAGACCGACAGAAAGAGAGACCGACAGAAAGAGAGACAGACATAGGTAGACGTTCACAAGATATGTGAAGAAAGAACTCTTACAAAACGAGGACTCCCATGAAAATCCTCGAAAGAAGGATGCTACATCATTGGACAAGATGGAGCGCGCACACATATTTACATCTAGTCATCAGTTTCGTTCTCTTTATATTTTCAACTGCTTCTTATTTTCTTTCTTTTCTCTTTAACTCTTTTTTTTTCTTCCAGCAATCGTCTTGTATCGCCAATGTCATTGAAGTTTGTTTTTTTTTCCCCCCGCATGCCCCACTAGTGGACATTACCTTGATCTAGATACAACTACGAATACCAGCAACAAATAAAATGATGCATTTTTTTTTTTGGGGGGGGGGGGGGATACAGTTCTCATGAAAGAAGAAATTCTCATGAGTTATACATCTTGAAGAAATTTTTTTTTTGAGTAATTTTGTGTGTCGGAGCAAATGGAGGAGCTGTCCGTCGCTACATCACAGTGACATTACCTATTCGACCAAACTGAAATTCCGATATGTATAGTGATTGCAACGTACCCAAAAAATTATTACTTTCTTGTTACTTGTCCGATTTCGATCAAACTTTCACGAATCTGCTTGTCCTCTTTTTTTTAAGAGCAACTTGTCAATAAAGTTTGATTTCACTTCAATACTTTATGAAGACTTAGAGTCTTGCACAAACACACACTCACACTCACCACACCTCAGACGTGTATAAACCATTATTACTTCGATCAGACGATAAAAACAATAATGGTGAATAAATATGTTAATTTTATGGATTTTGTGTGAATTATCATGATCATGAAAAAAGGCGAACTTATTGTTATAATCTCAAAACGACTGATATATATATATATATATATATATATATATATATATATATGTATATATATACATATTGTTTGATTTCGGCTTTTTGTTCACTCCTGCGGTCTTTCTCTGATAGGTGCAAGACGAAAAGCTTCAGTATGCCAATTATCAATGCAGTCCTCTTATTTTTGAATGATATACATTCAATATGATACAAATTATCTGAAAAGAAAATAATAAAAGAATGATATTTCCCGCTCAACGCACACAACTGACAACGCACCCCTCAAATATGGCGTCTACTGCATACAATGTTTTACTGCGGATGAGAATGGTCATCAGGTATTATACACATCAAACGAAAGTGCGCAACTCGGGTATATTAAATATAAGGAATTCGAAATGTCACTGCAGATTTGAATGTCAGATCTATTAAACCTCACTATTTGCTCTTCGTGCAACACGTATCCTTTTATTAATCCCAGTAGAAAGGGCAAAGCTAAGATGCTTATACTGTTTTAACATTCCTTAACTCCCGAATTTTACAGCTCATCCAGATATATATATATATATATGCATTCTGCATTTCTCCACCGTAATTTGTTTTTGACCTACGCTTAGATTGGTGCAAAGCAAAATTTATTTTACACTTAGACGTTTAAGAAGACCTGATGTGTTTTCGTCTTTTGACTTCCTCATAAATATATTCTAAAACAGCCATAATGGGAACATACAATCACTCAGAAATGCATGACAAAAACTTACAAAGTACACTTAGCGATTATATAATATATGTACATGGACATACTACACATACTCCAAAATAGTACATGGAAGTACATTATTTAGATAACGGGCTCTTACATGGTAATATTTATACAGATAATGCAAGAGACTTAATCCTAATTCTGTCATTGTTGTATTATTGTTTTCATTGTCTATTACTGTTTTCATTGTCTTTGCCTTTGCTACCCGTGTTTCTGTGAACACCCAATCATAAGATAGGTTCATATCTAAATTAGATCATCATTTGGTTTTCGCACACACACACACACACACACACACACACACACACACACACACATATGTGTGATTTAAATGTCGATCATTGTTACAACATCAAGGTGAAACCAGGTGACTCTCAAGGTAAAGTAAGTATAAGTGAACCATCAGTAGCACTGGATATTGCCTTTATGTGGACTCCCTGGACTTTTTTTATCGTCATTGGTACGCCTCGAAATAGATTCGCCATATAAATATCTTGTATTATTAATATGTTTATTCTCTCTGTGTAAAGTGAAAGGTAAGAAATTGGTGACAAAAGTAATGCATTAAGAATATGAAATGGTGTAGTTATTAGCAAATGATAATGCTCTTTTGACCTTGGAAGACGCTGAACTAGTAGAAAAAAAAAGCACCTGAAGTCATACACCTCTTAAGCAAGTTACACGGATCACCGCTTCCTATTTCCTCCAAGTGGTTGACTTAATGTGTAGAGATGCGGGGTTAGAGATGTCGTCGTAATCATATGCACCTCACCCAGGACCTCTTGTAAGGGGATCTGTAGACATGGATCGAGCGGATATAATATAAGCTGTTCAAATTTGATCGCTTTCACCCTCCATCATACTTCAGAGATCGTGGGCTGACCCTGCGTTTTCTCCGAGAATCTAAACTTCTTTGAGAACCTACAATTTTTGTTCGTCTTTTATTCAGCAAGAGATATTTCTCCACGAAAAAAAAGCAAACGTGATGCGTATATTTCAATTTATCTGATTGACCACCTCCGCACTACTATAGTGAAAGAGAGGACAAAATACAATCAGATACTAATTAGCTAATTGTCGATATGGTGTTCAATCACATCCGATGAACCATTACGTTCTAATAACATCCATGAACTTCATCAACATTACGAATACATTGCACATATACATGATGCATGTAGAAGTAAAACTTACAAAAGGAAACTTTGAGTTCATCGATACATCACTTCTGTGAAACAAAGAATGTTATGAACTACTGAATACGTATTTTACAAGAAATGTTATTAATGAAACCTGAAGAGAATATGACAGCTTAAAGGGTACCAATCACCAAAAAATATTTACTCTGTATGTTAGAGGTTCCATGTCATTCTACTATATTCCAAATATGGGCTTCGAATATCACTTCTATAAAGAGATATTACAAGTTTAATCATACTCTCTATAAGCATAAAAGCGACTCGTGAGTAGACTACTTAACGCACCCTTACGCGCTCGCCAAGATAAGGGCTCGCGCGGAACCCAACTCGGGGGTTTCATGTTATCCTTTACAGGCTTCATAGTCCTAAACTGTGACCTAGAGAATTTCAGATCAAGTTATTTGAGGTTAATTTTATTCTTCCTAGCGGTATACAAATTCTTTTTTCAGGTGGTTGGTACACTTTAAGCTTTTTTTTCACAAGCCCTAGCTGTTCGAAATTATTTAACAATACCATGCAGGTGTATATTAGATCATAGCCATCTTTATGATTACAGGGGATTTTCGAATATCTGATGCGCTCCTGAGTGCGTTGACCATGACAGCAAAGCCTTCTTCTATTGTAGCTGAGCGAGGGATTTCATCTTGTTGCCATGGTTACTCAAATAAAATTTCAGCGTCAAGCCGGTGGAGGAAGCTAAATGAAATGGAGCGCAAAGGATCGATGGGCCCCCAATACAATTGAAACTAACCATATTAATAAGCGTGGAATATTGAACTGAAATCCAGCTTGAATATGTAGGTTACCTGTATGTTGAGATGATGTAGTTGACAGTATTACTCACAATGTCCATTGTGCATATCAGTTCAGTAAATAGTAGCACAACCCTACTTGATATCTAAAATATGATATCATCGATGTACGAGGCAGACCTTTACACAATTCAAATATGTTTTCTTTCGTTTTGTTATGTTTTGTTTTGATTTTTTTTTAAATGTGTGATGAGTGCTTTTAGAGCATAATATAAGAAGGCGATATTTCCATTCGAATTGAAAAGTAAGAAGAGGCTTTTAATAATCCGAAGTGCAGACAAGTGCCTCTTCCGGATGTCAGTTATTTTTTGCTCCAGAAAAAATGTATCAATGTGACACTGCCTACTAGTTCTTTTTACTTCCGCATACTTGCATGGATATATTACAATGAGATGTGATAAAACTCCGTCAAAACAATAATTTGTTTTATTGTTACATTGTTTTATTTTACACTTTACCATTTGTTCATTACAATTTGTTTATTCTCCTTCACACACACACACACACACACACACACACACACACATATATATTTATATACACTCTAAAATAATCAAGTCAAATAGGACTAGAATCTTGTCGGATTTGACTAGATTAACTATTTTCACGGACACCAGCACTATTTTAGTCAAAATTCCCCTTTTGGGGTTTGAAGTGAACAGAATCTTAGTAAAAATTAACAGAATCCTAGTCAGAATGACTAGAATTTGATTAAGGAAACGTCGCCAGGAGATCTGGTTAAAATATATTACCTGACGTTATTTTAGAGTGTACATTTACGTAATTTCCGCAATAGGTCGAAGTTGAGACAACCCTTTTCCACAGTACAACCTTGATATGACGGAAAATGTTTAAAAAGCACATCGAAATGCCCATCAACAAAATTGAGAACGAGAAGGAATACGTCCAAAACAGGAAGGAGAAGGT
Organism: Heliocidaris tuberculata; assembly: GCA_025618425.1. Classification (NCBI taxonomy): domain Eukaryota; kingdom Metazoa; phylum Echinodermata; class Echinoidea; order Camarodonta; family Echinometridae; genus Heliocidaris; species Heliocidaris tuberculata. The sequence goes on from CM046852.1 coordinate 14,003,144, forward strand.
CATAGGTTTCATATCTCATTCTTCTTCATGTCAGCGCAATAAAGCCATCTCTAGGATACTGCATTGATTGTCATTTTCTGAAAAAGTTGTCAGAATTTCAGCGATTAATTACAAACTCCTGACGATTGGCACGAGAAAACTGACACGTTTTTTAAGTGTATCTTATTTATTATTATGATATAAATCCGAATGACATTTATGTTGACGCGACAGGCAGGAAATTGGGGAGTTTTGTATTAAGGTATTTT
>CM046852.1:14008391-14032951 GCA_025618425.1 Heliocidaris tuberculata
ATTAAAAAGAAAAAAAATATATATATATATATATTTTCTGAATGCATATGTGTGTATATATATATATATATATATATATATATATATATATACGATGTGTTGAGTTGTATGTATTAGGATTCTCAAACAAACTGAACATAAAAGACTTGCAGCTTACAACGCTTAATCTAAGCTTAAGACTATAGAGACTACACTGTAAAAAAATAACTGTAAAACTACAGGTTTTCTGGCCCTTGTAATTACAAGTTATTGCCGTTATTTCAATTTTACAGTTGTTTTTTTTTTCCTGTAAAACGACAGCAAGTTTGTTGGTTTACCGGAAATCAGCATATATTTACAATCGCCCGACATAAAACACTGTTATAAGAAACCATTTTCTCATATTTTAACAAGTTACCCTGTTAAATTACCATATATTGGGGAAAACACTTATATCAATATTCATGAATTTTTAGAAGCGTATGGTTTGGGGTTGCCCGATTTACTACTGTCACAAAAGGCATAAAAAACTATAATGGGTATATAAAAGATTGCACTAGATTGAACTACCTGGACAGGATAGGTCTAGGACAGGATAGATTAAGACTGAGAATAGGTTAAAGCAGAATAGGTTACACTGTAAAAAAAAAAATAATTGTAAAACTACACTTTCTGGCCCTTGAGACTGCAAGTTTTTTTTTTTTTTTTTTTTTGGGGGGGGGCTAAATGTATACACACACACACACACACACACACACACACATACGCGCACACCCACACACAAACACACACACACACACACACACATATATATATATATATATATATATATATATATATATATATATATAAATTCATGATGTTCCACGTATTGGCATATGATGAGAAATAATAAAGGATGACTCGAATGCATTGAATGCCAATTCCAAGTATATTTATTCTCCAAATTTTCGGGGGTCCTCCCCCTTCGTCAGGGAAAACGTAAAGTGATTTCGACTGAAAACAAACAATAATAAAACCAAAGCAAACGCAATCTAAGCGTATACTGCAGTTGCATTATGCGCTAGTGTTGATGGGGTTAAAATTAGACATTATGACGTAATTAACGTCACAATGAAATAAACGTCACAATTATTATATATATATATATATATATATATATATATATATATATATATATATATATATATATATATATATAAATTATGGATATTCCTCCAATGCAAAGGCAAAGGACAAAAGAACTGGGTACCTTTGGAATAGCCCCAACATACTACATTATCCTTCTACATGTTCCATGATTCGTTCCGTCTCGGCAATGTATTTCCCATTGAAGAAGGCGCAGGGCAAGGTTTCTGTTGAAGCGACGGGATTCAATAATGTTTATGAGACGTGAACTTAATGATATAATTTCATTTCTACCGTTCGCTCCTGGTTATCAGTAAGGCTTCCCACGCACTCATCGTAGACTGTAGGAGGGGTTTAATCAGACAAGTGCATATTTGTTTGATTGCACTGTGATCTATATCCCACTTTTTTTTCTTTTCTTTTTTTTTTTACTTCATTTTAATCATTAGCATTGACAGTTTTGAGATACTTCTTTCTTCGCAGGGTTACCAAGAAAACGTATTAAAATAAGAAAAATATGAATTTAATACTGCCCTAGAAACTGAAGCGTCACTCACCATTGGTTACATTAGTCAGGACATCATCAAGGCAAGCAACCAGTCATTGTTTAATATTAATTTTCTTCTTTTTCTTATCATTTTTATAGGTCGGATCTTTCCTCTGGAGGAGATTGCTATTCCGGTGTGCTTATCAATAGCGATCGTGCTGATCGCCTTTATCACTCTTTATTGCTCGAAAAAGAAGAAAACACTGTCGGAGACTCAGGACTTGTATACCGTCCAGCGGAAGGTGTTCAATCACAGCTACGAGATTGACTCGGACTCGGACAACGATAGTATGTTCCAAAGCCGTGATGGGTCACCAACGGGAAGTAGATCCAGCTCGGGCAAACCTAGTCCTACTCGGCCGCTCCCCTTACCGCGTCAGTCAACTGTCCCGCTACTGCCACAGAAGCTCCGCCAGGAAGCATTCCGAAAACAACGCCAACTCTCCTTACAGCTTAACCTGACAAACGTCGAGTTCAGTGTCAAGAATATCAACTCCACGCGCAAAGACCAAACAGATTTGATAGGAACATTGCGTCCAGAGCTCTACCGCCAAGAATCCAAAGACAAGGGCAAACCAAACGGTGAGAGTAGACCGAATTGTGGTAGACTGGTTTTCAGCCTTTTCTACGACTACGCAACGGAAACCCTTAATGTCCACATAGAGCGAGCAGTAGGCCTTCCGGCCAAGGACTTCTCAGGAACGTCAGACCCCTACGTCAAGATTTATCTGTGCCCTGACCGGAAGCGGAAGTACCAGACCAAAGTTCATCGGAAAAATTGTGATCCTGTTTTCGATGAGAGATTTGCCTTTCAAATACCTTACAACGAGCTGGAGACCAAAACTCTGAAATTTACTGTCTACGATTTCGACAGGTTCTCGAGGCATGACCTTATAGGAGAAGTGAACATCACTAGTCTTCTCACGGACAGGGATCTGAGTAAAGAAACACAATACGTTGAAGACATTATGAAAGGAACGTCGCAAGTGAGTATAGGGTTCTGCGACACATGCTCCGGCGACAATGGTTCCGTGCTTAAATATCCTATACTACCGAATTATTAGCCTCATCTCTCAACCAAATATCATACCCCTTTACTTTTTTAAATATAAATCCCAGAGCAATTGCCAAATGAGCATATGTCGGAGCTTAGTTTAACAATACTGATTAATATCAAGCAAGAACAGTATTTCATTTGATTTCAATTCCAAATTGCTGAGAAGTTATTCCTATTTGATTACTAATATTTTTCTTCAATGAAAAGACTTTAAAATTTTCCGATATCAAACTCCGTCCATCGCTGATACATGAAAAGAATCTAAATTTCTGTTTGATAATTAGTGTAATGGGAACTTGAGGTAACTCTGGCGTTCCGCAGCTAGGTCAATATCAAAGTTTCATTATGATGTATCACAATCCGAAAGCAGATTCTTAAAAGCGCCCGTAAAGGAATTCTTTACTTGGAATCAGTTGCTTTTATTTTCATTACCGAACGTCCTTCGTTGCAGCAATAAGGGGCCTATCTCTTTATTTGCTCTTTATGAGATCAAGCCAAAACACTAATTCGGGTTTATTTCTGGGAAATGTCATGGCTATGACACAAAAGCCGAGGAACAGACCTATAGTACACCGCTGTCCAAAAAGCGATGTCTTGATTAACGTCAAGAATAAGTCATTCCAATACCGCCGCTCAGGTACACTGAATTAACGTGAAAAGCGTATTTGCTGTAGCGCTGGAAGGTCACCTAACAAAAATATCTGTCAATGGCACAGGCATATTTATGTATTTTAGCTTATAGGAAGCGCCATGCGATTCATTTGCCTTCTTTTAGATCAAGTCATGTTGATTTTTGTTTTGTGTGAATGGCGTGGGGTATCTTCATTGCACTTACGATTTTTCAAAGGGAAGCTTGAGCACATTCGAATGTCAGGGTATAGCATTTCTAACAAAAAAGAGGGCTATACAAAATACATTTGTTGTGTATTTATGTCAAGGAAGGTTATTTTCGTTTAGTCTATACAGTTTCGTTTTAATATTTTTTCTTCTTCAGAGCCATTTCGAAGTAGCCTTTCAATTGTCACAAAACTGATGGATAAGCCGTCTTCGCCCATGTAGACAGTGATGTTTTTAATCCTATTACGGAGCCTCAATAAGCCGGCCGTGACATCATCTCACATCGTACCATGTCAAATGCATGGGCCATTCCTAAAATTGTTTACTTTCTTTATCGATGAATCACCCAACTTAACCCGTTGACTTCTGGGGAGCGTTTCATCAAGCGTTTTGTCGGTGATTTTTGAACGACAACTGTTATAAGCTACTGAAATTCTTGCATCTGATTGGCTGAGAGCAAATTTGTCGTTAAAAATCACTGACAAAACGCTTGATGAAACGCTCCCCAGGAGTATCTCATCCCCATAGGCTTACTACAGGGACCACCGGTTGGCAATAGGTCAATCTTTAATACCTTTTGATAATATTCGTTAACCCTTTCAGGAAAGGAATTATTTGAGGGCTAAATTTTCTTCTTCAATTTGGCAACAATAGAATTTTCCTTTTTAGTGCTACATGGTTCAAATAATGTAATGTCTTTGAATATAGTATACATGGTTAGGAATTTGTCGAAAAGTTGAAAAAGAAATTGCCAATTTTGATATTAAAAAAACAAAGATTTTGAACCTCTCAATGTGTTGCCAATTTAAGCTTATTCTCGTTTTTAAAATTTCTGGCATCAAACGCAATATGGTCATGCAATAAAAATGAACATAGTGTTTGCAGAAATCTTTGCTCTTTCTTCTCATGCATCTGGTATATTTTTTTAGAGCTCTGAATCAAAAATTATTGAGCCAAACCACAAAAATGTGTTCAATTGTCCTTAAAGGGTTAAGAAGGGGTGTAACGCATTCACTACTAACATTTATGCTGGACCTTCCACCCTTGTTACTTCGTCTGATCCCACTATTCAAAAGAACTTTGTATAATTTTCAATCACTGTGATTCATTTTCAGAAGCAGAACGGGCTTGTGATCCGTAAAAATGAAGCATGAGTCCGGTCACGTGGCTAAAAGATCAGGCATGTTTACTAAGTGGTCGCTTGTCTCGTCAAACAGGGAACTTTCTATTGTCCTCTGAATTCTGTAGTTGATTTTTTTCTTCATTTTTTGCCTCCGTAGGAGAAGGCGGATTTAGGCGAGGTGATGTTCTCTCTCAACTATCTGCCTACAGCTTGCCGATTAACCCTTACAGTCATCAAAGCCCGTAATTTGAAGGCAATGGACATCACTGGTGCCTCAGGTAGGAACAAAAAGGGTTAAATAGAGCCCAGTATAGTAGTAATACATGTTACAGTTGTGGACAATTCCAAGCTGTGTCCCATACTGCAGAAATTATCATGAAATTATTATGGAATTGCAATACGGAATCGTGAAGATGAATTGTCATGAAATATATTTTTGCTTGATATTTAGTCTGATCCATACTGTAGTAGGTCTATCAGCTTGATACAGTAATCAGATATACTAAAATCTTAGATATGGTCGGTAACGTATGGGGGGGGGGTGGCTTGGACTCACCTTTATACAGAAGTTGTAGTTGATGGGCTGGTAGGAATGGGTCTTAGAGAATTATGTTCGTGTTATTATGGCTTTTTTATGGCGTTAAAATCTCGGGCCTAGCACGGAATAAAGATGAGCTGTTTTAAAAAATGCGCCTTCATATATATAAACTTAATGGTCTTTGGAAATTCACATTTCGAATTTTATTGCCATTAGCTGGTAAACTGTACGCAGGGAAAACAAAGGACACCATTATGCATTATCAGTTCATACATCAACAACAACTACTACTATTACTACTACTACTACAGATGTCGGAGAAACAACCTAAAGCCCCTTTCACAATTGGCCTGCGACCAGTTTGCGACCGCCTGCAACAGATTTTTCGGGGTGTTGCACGACCGAACGCTTGGTGTCTTGCGACCACTCGCAGTCGTTGCAGGCGGTCGCACGAACCTGAGGCGGTCGTGACTGGTCGCATCTGAACTTTGAACATGCTCAAAATCCAGACACGACCAGATGCGATCGATTCACTCGCATTAGGTCGTACGACCAGTCGTGCGATTCTCGTATGAGTGTTGCACAACGTTGCACGATTAGATGCGAGAGTTCGCACGACTCAATAGTCGCAGTGGGTGGGCTGGAGGTCGTGCAACACTCGCACGTGCGCTAGCGACCTATAGCGACCAGTCTTGCGAATGGGTGCGATTGTGCTAAGACCATGCGACTGTTGCACGACCGATCGCAGCACATCTTACAACGTTGTACTACCGTTGCACGACTGTATGAGACTGTATGCGACTATTCCTCGGGGGTATATATAGGGGGACTATGGAGATGATCTTCTGCAACAGGGCCCTCCTCTAACAACTTTCTCTTCTTTGTAACTTTCTTCTTTGGCATCTTGACTATTAAGAAGGCCAACTTGAAACTGACTACCGGTCAATTGTCGAGGGGGTTTTTATACCCCACGCCACTCGCACGAATACTCTCACGACCACTTGCACCGGTCTCATTCAATCGCACGAGCGATCGCATGGTCTCACATCCACTCGCACGACCATGCAATCGATCGTGTGACTATTGTGATTGGCGTCAAGCCACTCGCAATCACTCGTGCAACACTCGCATGTGAACGCAAGACCACTCGCACGAGCATATGCGAGCAAATGCGACTTACTCGCGCAACGGTCTCTTCTAGTCGCTTTTGTTTTACGACCGCTGTTGCATTTGTGAATGCCTTTCTGCGGCCTGATGAGATCGATGGCGATTGAAGCCTGTTGCAGCCTGTCGTGCGACCAAATGGTCGCAAACGGTCGCAGACCAATTGTGAAAGGGGCTTAACCTGCATCTCCTTTATGATATTTTTTATTACCATTCCCATTCTTTGTTTTTCGAACCGATGTGAACGCAAATTTAATGTGTGCAATGCACTGGCGGGCTTATTATTGTTTTGGGGTGGAGGGGATGGAGAGAAAGTATCCCCCTTTGGAAACCCTAATTTCATTAAGTCAACTTTTTGATCTAAAAATCATCTGAAAACTGTTTTAATCTTCGAATTTGCGAAACATTTAACTTGATCATTATGTTCTTCGGATTATTCTCAAACTTTAACAGGATGTTTTCTAGGCTTCAGTCTGACTAAGCACACTTTGATTTCAACGTGGACTTTCCCCTTTAATCAAAATGGAAAATTTGCCAAATCTTCTACCCAAAATCCATTTAAAAGCTATTGTACTCTTCAAAGTTGCGAAATGCTATAACTGAATCGTTATTCATCAGGTTCTTTTAAAACTTTAACTTGCTGATATTTTTTAAAGATTCATCTGCCATTACTAAAAACATTTTGATGTCAACGTGAAGTTTCCCCTTTAATCAAAATGGAAAAGATGCTAAAGCTGGTGATCCGATTAAATCAATTTTTTTTTTCTACAAAGTGATTACTTTCACAGTGTTGAGCTGTCATGGCTGTAGCTTTCTCTTTCTGAATCATGGCATGCCATATATCACACCACTTTAAATCCTCAATTCTTGATGATTCCTAAAGTAAGACATTTTTTAATAGCGTCTTTTATCCTACTTAAAGGGATTCGGTAACTTTGTGGAGGCTTGATTTAATAAATTGTTGAATTTTGATATCTGTCTTGTATAATGATGTTCAGAAGGATAAATAAATAGCCAGGTATAGAAAGGTTTTCAGATATATAATTCTATTGTTAAGATATCTACGACTGAATACTCCCATTTACGAAAGCGTATGGCCATACGCTTTAGTCTAACACTGAGTCTATGGGGAAAAATGAGTCTGGCTTTTCCAGTCACTTGCATATGTTTACTTTTGTGAAGCACATGATGATTTTGAAGTGCTTTTTTTTTTTTTTTTTTTTTTTTGCTTGGGCTTCATTTTTATACCATATTACATACACTGATAGCATGTAAGGCCAGGCAGCTCAGATTTCATGAAGCCTCTACAAAGTTACCAAAACGCTTTAATGAAGCAAGCTTTTTTTTTGGGGGGGGGGGGGGCTATACATCCCTTCTACTTTGCTTGGCCGCCGATGCGCCCTGATATTATGAATGTTCAGATATAACAAATAAGGAGATGGCGCGAACCAGTTTCACCCAGTTCCTAATTTAGACTTCAATTAGAGATTTAACTCGTGTCCAAATTTCCAGAAAGGTAATCGCAAGCCAGTTTCTGATGTTTCATTCATCACCCACTCTTTCTACAAAATTTACAGATAATGAAACTGATGTGTGTGGACGAAAAAAAAAAAAAAAAAAAAAAAAACAGCACATACGTTCAATCAGTCGCTCTTTGGCTCCCAGCGCCGATCATGTATTTGAAAGAAGAAAGATTGCTCCAATTCACCGCCAATCTATCAGCCATTTACCGCCGTGATTCCCAAACGCACGTGCTCTCCCACTCGCGCACACAAGCACCCACACAATGTATGCGGCCGGATATTGCGCTCTGTCGCCAATAAGCTGATTACAGTTGGATTTCGCCTGGCAGCCGAATAAATGTCCAATTTGCACATTTGCATGGCTTTATCAGCGGAGGCATTTACACAGAAGACAAAACACATTATAACCCACGCGTCTATTGCCTTTCTACTTTAACGAGTGTATGCATACAATGATCCCTATAGTAAAAGAAAAGTTACACCTACATGAATGTGGAATCTTTGGGTTTTCTTGATGTTTTAATAGTACCCGAGGCCGAAAAAAACAAAACAAAACAAAACAAAACAAAACAACAACAACAACAACAAAAAACCACTGAAAAGCATATTCCCCTCCTCCCCCAAAACAGTTAGATATTTTGGAATACTTGAAAATAGGTATTTTGCATGTGATGACATATACTATGTGGGTGCTTTATTATTTTTTTTTTCTCTCTCTCTCTCCCTTTTTTTTTTTTTTTTTTTTTTTGGTGGGGGGAGTTGTTTTCTAAATCTTTTGAGATAAATTCCTAGAGCTCATCTTTAAGGAAGAATATCTCGCCACAACAATTTGGGACTTCTTTAAGATTTACTACCGTCTGTTCCAATTTACATTTCCATTAAAAAAAAAAAAATGACACTCAAGATCATGAATCTAGCCTCTCCCTAGTTTTGACTTGAATTAGATCGACTGACTTGCTTCCCATAAATATCATGATTTTCATATAAATGAACGTATGCATTTAATTCCTAATCCTAAACCTCCTGAGCTGTCATTTGACAAACCTTAGCTCTTCTTTAACCTATCATCAAAATCCATACATTGATGTTCCATGATATTCTTAGATGATAGTAATGGTTAGAAGGGGGGGGGTGAATTACAATAAAATAAACAAGTAAGTAAATCGTTCAGAGCTCAGTTTGCTCTTTTTGTATTCGTTATATGTCTCCGAATCAAACTCACATCTTTAAATAAGTCTCTGGCTCTATTATGGGTTTTTTTTTAATTCACACTGTATGCCATGGCGGTATTTAGTATTGTCAAGGTGAATCCAGGCCGGTAGAATTTTATTATGATTATTTCATTAACACGAGTGTGTCATTTCTCAGCGTCGGCGTCATGGCTATGTTTTATTCTGTTAGGGAAAGTGTAATTTGAACCAAACCCGGCAGATAGTATATTTTGATATCAGCCCCACCCTGATTATAGTGACTGACGTAAAGTCCTTGTATCATTTCTACAGTTGTTTCCTTTTTTAATTGGTATTTTGTTTAATTTTCATGCATATACATTAAAAATAATAAATGCCGATATATTAGTCTTTCACGGAAAATGGCTGTATTTTCCCCCACAGATCCCTACGTTAAAGTGTCTCTAATGTCGCAAGGAAAGCGGATCAAGAAGAAGAAAACGACCGTGAAGAAGAATACACTCAACCCCGTGTACAACGAGGCAATGGTCTTCGATGTCGCTCCGGACAGTATGGAAAACATCTGCCTCATCATCGCCGTCGTCGATTACGACTGGTAATTATTGATTATGATGATCATGATCCTAATCATGATAATAACAAATAATGATAACAAATAATAATAACAAATAATAATAATTATAATAATAATAATAATAATAATAATAATAATAATAATAAAAAAATAAATAATAAATATAATCATCATCATCATCATCATCATCATCATCATAGTCGTCGTCGTCATCATCACCTCAGTATCATAATCAGAATGATTATAATACCAATTATAATAAATAATAATGATAGTAATGATAATGATTCATCTTCATCTGTCAGTTATCCCCTACCCCTTCTCTTTTTCTCTTTTTCACACTTCCCCTTTCTATCGATTTACTCTTCTTTTCCGTTCATTAATTTTTAGCCAACTTTAGCTGCCTCAGTCTTTTCAAACTTTCACCTCCCCCTCTCCCCCATTTTTCTATATTTCTTTCTTTCTTTCTTTTCTCAACTCTCTCTCTCTCTCTCTCTCTCTCTTGATCTCTCTCTCTCTCTCTTGATCTCTTTCTCCCTTTTTTTTCTAAACAAGGAACCTCTTGTTTTCTTCTCATGGTAGAAAAAAGTAATTGTAATTGCCGTTGCCATCGTGCCCAATGCATTTCCTTAATCGATAAGAAGAGCACGAAGCGACAAAAAATTCCCGCCTTATGATTGATTTCGCATTGCCGAGTTGACAAAGAATAGTGATTAATGAGGCCAATAAATTATTTGCCACCCAATCGTATCAATCATATGAAATCTCGCCGAAATAGATTGTGTGAATGATAATGGTCTAACCACAGGCAAAGAGAATTGGAGTGGTTGAAAAAATGTTTTGTTTGCTTATTGATTTTTCCTTAATCCAAAAAACAATTTTTTTTTTTTAATCACTATTTGGGATCGTATTTTGTTTTCATTTTAGATAAGAATTAATATGATCTTTTATTTCCACGTAAACGTCTAGGCTAATATGAACGCCTATGAATCCATAACACGATCGTAAAGACTTTAGGGAAAATCAACATTTTGGACATTTTAATAGTCCTCTCCATTACCTTTTTGTAATGTCGAATATTAGAATGACATATTACGTATTCAGAATATCATTTCAAAAGTTAGTAGAATGGGGTATTGAAATTTATCTTGTTGATTTCTCGAAATTGTTTGCGATGATATTCCATATACATATTCAATATACAATAATTACAATCTTCTGCTTCCCTCTCTCCCTCTCTCTCTCTCTCTCTCTCTCACTATCATTAGGGTTGGACACAGTGAGTTGATTGGTGTCTGTGAAGTAGGTCCCAACGCCCCAGCCCAAGGCTCCGCTCACTGGGCAGACATGTTAACTAACCCACGCAAACCAATCGCGCAGTGGTACCAGCTCCAGGAATCCACGCCCGCCCTCTCCGTCGCATCCTTGTCTGCAGGGCTCAAGAACTGCATGGGGTCTTCGCAGCAGAAATCATTTGACCAGGAGTGAACACAAAGCGCGAACCTGTATTTTAAGTTCTAGATGGTACGGAACATAACCAAGCCATTCATCCCAAGGTTTAAAATCACTGCTGTGATAAGTGTACATCCGTAGGGCATTTGGTTCTCTTTGTTTTTCAATTTAATTTAGACACTTTATATTTCCAACTTTCCAATATAAGTGTACAAAGTAATAAATGAACAAAATAATGTCCATGTAATTTTAACAAGGATATAAAAAATATACATTCGTGTGGTACATACATAGTTGGAGGACACACCTCTGAAAGCAAAAAAAAAAGGGGGGCGATGGTGCCCTTGTGCACTTCAGTAAATAAGAAATGTATAAAAAGGAAATAACTATATATAGAAAAAACTAACCAAAAAAAGATAATATTCCTTGACCGCTGAGCTTGATTGAAGAAACAAAAAGAGGCGGAAAAGAGGAAAAGGGTGGGGGAATTGGAGGTGCAGAATAAAAACAGTACGGAAAAGAGAAAATCACGAAGAAACAGAGAGAAGAAACGGCGAAAATTGCTGCTCCGTGGTAAATTTCCTCCATTATATCAACACTATACCTAATCCTTATCGAAATCTGTCCTAAAAACCCAATCGTAAACACAGATGTAACCCTACAGGTTGTCGAAATAAAGCCCAGAGAAAAAAGTAGCATTTGTCGATGACCGCAGTTCAGGCTTCCGTTTGCCCATGATTGTATTTGTATGGTATAATATGAATTAGGAAATGTCGGTTAGGTTTATCAGAATATGCGAGACCGAAGGCACTTGTAGGATTGAAGGTCCGCAATTACAAAATATTTTGATCTTGTGTCCATTTCGGGAAATATTCCATTTTTTTTTTCTTCAATTTATTTATTTCATTAAAATCGCATGAGTTAATATATACTTCGAAAAGTGTGAGGATCTAACATCCTCGAAAAGCCAGTGGCTGGAGGTTGTAGGGGGATCCATAACATAAATGACAGTTTGGTTATACAGTAAGTAGAAAAATATTTAGCAAGCAATACAAGTTATCGTACAAAATACAAAATACAGAACATAAAACAAAATAACAATACTAAAAACAAAAACATTACAGAAGGACGTAAGTAATATCACAATTTTAGTCACATCCAAGACAGAAGGTCTATTAGACTGCACTAATGATCAAATTCGAGGGTCTTCTTGCGATATTCTTTTCAAGGTTCACGAGAACAAAAAGTCCAATAGACCGAATGTATACGGGCCTAAAGGTGCATTAAATCTCAAATTCGTAAGACTCAAATTAGTCGCTTCGTGGAACTTTGGCCTAGCAGAGCTTTTTTTCAACTGGGATGTAGATATTCTAGCTCTAGGCTTTATCACATTTGAGATGGTGATTGACAACATGCAGTTCGTATCACCAAAAAAAAAAAATAAAAAAAAAATACACACTTTGGAAATATCCTCCAAAATCATAATTTCACAATATCGATACGATTTTTTTTTTCTTCTACAGTTATGGGTAAGGGTTTGCTTCATCGGATGACACTATTAGTACTGCCTGAATATTTTATGCTTGAATGAGTACTGGCTACTTTAATGAAACTCGCAAAAAATTGGTTTGCGCAAAAATGCCTATAGGTCTTGAATTTGATCAAAGTGAATATCAAGCAGTAACTGCATGATCTCCCATAAGTATCAATAATCGATTTGAACAGTCATTCAATCCTTCACCTGGTGGTGCAGCCCCACAACGGTGTATCCAGAAATTGATAAAGGGGAGGGGCGGGATGCTCCCAAGACAGGGGTTAAATGTCGGCTTATCTGGACAGCTCCATTCTAATACAAGCATTAGAACATACTAAGTTCTACTGATTTTTTCCCCCTGGGCCTTCAGGAAGAAGCTACACCAGCTTCACCCATGGCTGGATACGCCACTGCCCCCCCCCCCCCACACACACACACAAAACTGCCATCACCATTGCAGGTGGTGTCTTTCCATCACAAATCTGCATCAATACCCATTTTTGCCTGATGAGTGTAAGGGAAGGAGAAGCCTAACATTTACATATTTTTTTCTTCATATTTATTATTCCTCTTAAAAGTTACTAGACCCCATAAACAACCTCTTGTATGACGAATAAAATTTAAAAGAGAAGCAAATTTATTGACTAAAATAATTTTTTGAACATTTCCTCTATTAAACATGTCCATGTAAAAGATATCATTGCATCCTTTCCACAAGCAAGAGGCAGTGACGAATCCTCAACTGGTTGGAAGAGATGGGGCAAAGAAAGGAACCAAATAAACTGTTCAAAACCAGATTTTTCTCTCTCCCTTCTTGAAAATGGAATATTTCACGTCCATCTTCTTGTAATGCATTGTAATTTACATCCTTTCGACACGCTCCATTCAAAAGTGGAATTGTGTGCAGAAATACATAATCTGCGATGTTTTGGGTTGGGCGTTTGAGTGTGTGTGTGGGGGGGGGGGGGGGGAACGGGAGCCTGCGGATAGGTATGGGATTAAAGATTAGGGATTAAATGACTGCTCAAATTGATTATTAATAATTAACAGAGAACATGAAGTTAGTGTCTGACAGGCACTTTGATCAAATTAAAGACTGAGGCATTTTTGCGCAAACCAATTTTTGTGAGTTTTACAAAAGCAGCCAGTACTCACTCAAGCGTAAAATATTATCAGTACGCATAGTGTCATGCGATGGAATAGACCCCACCCATAATTGTATAAGAAAAAAAAACCCTATCGATATTGTGAAATTATGATTTTGGAGGATATTTTCAAAGTGTGTAATTTTTTTAACGCACTGTAGAGGGGGTAGTGTGATTACAACAATCCGAGAAAACGGAAGTTTGCCTGTGGGGATCGTTGTACAGGTCCACGCTGTCAGTCTGATAGATCTGTTGCGGAGCAAAATTCTCGCCGTACATCTAGACGATGAAGTGATTTTTTTTTTTTTTTTTTTTTAAGCATGTATATTAGTTTTCCCCTGAAAATGTCGCATAATTCTCAGGTAAAGAATATTTTTCTGGAATTTTAGGACTATTAAGTTTGAATAATCATCATATTTCCATGTAAAACTGCCTTCGATTAAAGTACTCTTGTTTATGCTTATCATTTTAAACTATTTACATATTTCTCTCCTTGTTCTTTGTTTAGAATTATGGACGTTTGGCATCCCTCCACTCTTACTCGTGAATTTGAAAGTCAACCACCTTACCCTACGGTACTGTATTCTAGAATTCTAATACAAGAAGATGTTAAGAGTGGACGTCCATTTCATCAAACATGTGAAGTTTTAGCAGCTGGTATATCAAAAGACGTTCTTGAAATCAACAGTGGCGAATATCACATGATTCCGATTATACAGAACATATTGTGGATGTGGTCTACGAGTATCACATCAGGTTGTTCCATGTCCTTATGATGGTTTTCAGAACTATACTACGTCCCAAATTCCGAATGGAATCACTCTGGACGAAACCATATTACATTGTAAGCCTGTAACAGTTGCGTTGTTCGTAGATATCGTAGTTTACGATGACATAATGTATTGTGTACCTTTCACAACACTGTGCACATCAATAATCTGTAGTAAGATAAGTACCTTGTTTCATATGCTCTTTTGCGTATCTGGCAAGCATGGCGTTGACATTTGAACCTAAATCTCCTCTTGTGGTCAAAGTTGTAGTGCATTATCATTAATCGTTTCAATGATATTAACAGCAGTGCAACAGATCATCCCTGCCACGTGATCATGCTGTGTGTATCTTGCAAGCATGGCGTTGACTTCTGAACCTAAATCTCCTCTTGTGGTCAAAGTTGTAGTGCATTATCATTAATCGTTTCAATAAGATTAACAGCAGTGCAACAGATCATCCCTGCCACAGATCTTGTTTTGGGTATGTTTTTATCTTACATCCTTCAGCGTGATCTGGAATATAGGTTTTCGATAATAAATTGTGGAAGGTATTTTAAGGCTCTGTAGGTTGTGTGATTTCGTAGAGAATGTTCAACGAGATACTTTGTTGTGGTTACGTTGCGTTAAAATATCGAATAAGTGGTCTTTTTATACAAGAAATAGATCGAAGTGAAATAATTTGTAGTACTTTTCTAGACAATTTTACAATTTCAACAACTTAGGTTAGAAATCTTATGCGAGTGTTGTTAGTGTAAATAATATTTCGATAAGACGAGAAAGTTGTAGAAATTAGAGAGACATTTTCTTTTCGGTCTCTGTTTTTTTAATCATTGCGCAGTGTGTATAATGAATACAAATGCACAATTCATTTGTGTTAAGGTAAATAATTCTAACTGAGCTTCAGCAGCAAAATCTGCAGCCATGATGTAGTTGTAAGCTTTTTTATACTTGATTAACGTATTTCATGTCATAAATGGAATTTGTATTGGACTTTTTTTACGGATGGATAGTGCAAAATGTGTTTTTGTATGATTGTTAATGGCAATGACATTTTGTAATGCACGCAAGTTCCTTATTGATTGTGCACTGTAAATATGGAAGTATTTAACTTTTTATTGATATTTGATGGTGCTTGGGTGTTATTTTTTGTGTACCTCCTGTGACGATATGTTGGACTGATTTTTGCATTTTGGAAATTTGCTGCTCAACAGAAAATATGGTATATACTTTTCTTGTTTCCCATGAAATAGGAAAACCAAACAAAGTTTTGTTTTAATATAGATTACTCCATTCCTGACCCAGTCAATGCAACTCCTTTGCCTTGTCATTAAAACTATATTATGATTTGTTTGTTTGTTGTTTTTTTTTCGAAACAGATATATATTGGTATGGAAAATATTTCAACATTTCCAAGCGAATTGTTTCCCTTACGATTATCCCTTACTAGACATACAAAGAGAGGAATCGCAATTTGTCATTAAAATAATGAACCCACCTTAAATTCATCTAAAGATACGAGATGTGAGGATTAAATTGTATTACAATAATATTATAACTTAGTTCGTCATATCCGTACGTTTACCGTTATATTGTCACGATTTTAAACTTAATTCTGTAAAAAAAAAAAAATCATGTTAAAAGTTGTCGTTAATATCATGCGTTTAAATTAAAGATATAAAAAAGACTATGACGTACTCTACCATTACATGTCCCTATCAGTGAATTAAAAGAGAAAGTAGAGCTATGATAGCTAAATATCTTACAAATAGGAAAACACCAATGTGATGTCAACCGTTACAGTTAATATATTCTCCTCGTTTATATGTTTATCCATATAGTTGTTTTAAATAAGGTTTCCTTTTCAATTTTGGGGAAAATGTATTAGTTTTATTAAGGTACACACTTTTTTTGATAAACTTGTACTAATGCCGTCTGGATTATTATGATATGAATAATATTTGTCAATAGTAATTACAATGTTATTGAAATTCACAATTTAAGACATTTGGTCTTAATCTTGCTTATTCACTTCAAATGTAAATACCTATTGTGCAATATTGATGTGAACATGTGAAAATGAAATTATTTTATTACCAATTCTATGTAAATATTTGGATTTATACGGATTAATATTTATATATATATATATATATATATATATTGCAGTCAGTTGTCTTTTGCAATTGATGTGTAAGGAAAAGCAAAATAGCTTTATTGTCTGTTTTTGTGGTAAATTGGACAAAAGTTAACATTGACTAGTTGTCTTGTAAATGTGTCTTTTTCGATAATAAATATTTGTTTACGCAGTTCGATTGCATAAACCATAATGTTCGTCTTGTCATATTCATTTTCGTCAGTATAAACTAACGGGGTGGATCCAGGATTATTTTTTTCAAAGAAAGGGGGCTATTTCGAACGAATGCTTAGGACATGTTTTACATACTCATTTTCTCTAACAATAATGACAAACAGAATGAAAAAGTTATCCCACTTTCAGGAGCCTTCTGGGGGCCTAATATTTGAAATGGGGCGAAGGAGCACAAATAGGGGTGCACACATTTTTTTTCTTCGTACTTAGGGTGTGCCAGAGATTTGGAAATTGGTTTAAAATGAACCGTGGAAAATAATAAGAAAGCTTATCCCAAAATCTGGCCAATTTCATTTAATGAGTGGTCTACCCATTACGCGATCTCTCCCCCATGCTGCTGCCAGCCGAAGATGTCCTCTCACCGAATTCGTTACGCTCAGAGTGTTTTTCCTCCTGGCGTATGAATTCGGGGATTCGCCATCTTTAGCTGGCAGCAGAAAGGGGGGGGGGGCAGATTCTGGACTAAAGAAAGCTAAGGGCTTTTGGAATATGATGGAGAATATCACATTAGTATTCATTCATCATGTGTGATGCTGAAGTGGGTTTACCTTTCAATCTGCTGTGTAATACAGATTCATAAAATTATTTTTTTTTTTTTTGGTTTTTCATGATTATCGAGAGGATATAAAAAATATGTTACTCATAGTACATCAGCAGAGTATATCGTCGCATCAGTGTAAAAAAAAATGAATGACAGGCACGTAATGCAATGAGCTCTATTCCATTTTTAGACTGATGCGACGATATCTGATCGTTTTTAAAAATCGAGAAAGAGGACATTCTGATGAAGTAGTCCCATTTGTTCATCACACATACCTGAAATGACAATAGAAGAATTCCCGTAGTAACAGTGTTTCTAATTTCAAAATTTAATTTCCTTTTCTTTGTCCACATTATTTTAAACTTTCACTCATACCTTGCTCAGAATTTCTGCTGCCATCCATGATACTTTTTTCATTTTTAATCATTTTGTTCTTTATTTTGTTGTTATTGTTGATACCTTGTGTGTTTTGATCATTTGTTTCATTATCGTTTTACCTTCTAAATTTCTGTCACTCCCAGTCTATCTGCTCCTTTCTATATCTATCCCCTTCTCTTTCTCTCTTTCTCTCTCATTCTCTCTCTCTCTATATATATCTCTCTTCCCCTCCCTCTCCCTCCCCCTCTTTCCCACTCTCTCCTCTATTTTTTTTAAATTTTCCCTACGATTCTTTGTCATCTATATTATCTTTCAAAACAAACACATAGGCATATACAGCTTAATTCTTTCTCGTTCTCTTTCGCCTCCGCCTTGAATCAAATTTAATATCCTATTTCCTTCAATGCCAAACACAAACAAAAAGAATCAAATTAACGTTCATGTTCACTGTTTTTCAGACTTATTATGCGATATTTCATGTTACAGTTTAAGAAATTTAATGGATGGGTGTCTGTTTTTCTTGCATACGAATATTTACATACATACTGGGTTTGGATTTGTTCATACAATAGTCCCCAAAAAAGTGAGAATATACATTATTGAAGTTAGTTATAGTAGAATAATTATTAAGGCAACATATTACCGGCGACGACGTCACACTATTCAGTTAAGAAAAGAAATAAAGCGATTTGTAATTATGATATTTTTTATGCTATATACAGAATACAGGCATGCTTATCACATTTTTGAAAATCAAATTTTGAACATCAAGACATGAAAATCAATCACGGCTGTTACAAAAATACAATTTCAAGGCAACACATTTTTCAAAAAGCTTTGCTCATTCGACATAAGAAAGGCGTGTATTGAGGGACTGGTTTGCACTTAATGATATGAGATCTAGGGAGCGTTTCATCAAGCGTTTTATCAGTGATTTTTACTGACAAATTTGCTCTCAGCCAATCAGATGCGAGGATTTCAGTAGCTTATAACAGTTGTCGGTAAAAAACCACCGACAAAACGCTTGATGAAACGCTCCCCTGGCACTGGAACTGAAATACCAATGAAACTTCTAGGGCTTCTTTGTGTTGATGATCATCAGTCAGGGAGACAGCCATTATTTAAGGACACATGAATGTCCTCTGTTTAAGAGACAAGTTGCGCATTAGTGAACACGTCTGACTTTTGAGCCACGCTGCTCTCTCCGTTGCCGTAAAGAAACTTTTTTTTTGTAGATACTTTACAAATTTAAATTTAATTTCTTCGAAATCATATTTAGAGAAATGAATTATATGCTAAGCCTATAAACTTGTGACCGTTATCTCCAATATAGTTTGGTAGACGAAAAATCATAGCTCACATGCTTTGAATATTTTTTTTTTTTAATTGATTTTATAAAGAAAAATACAATCAAACTGGACAGTCGCCTATATTCATTTTTGCAAAAATTAATAAGGGGCGAGTCCACTGTGTTCCTTAAAGTGAAAAATAGTCTGTGTCCCAGACTGATCATGTATTGAAATTTAGCTCTTTAAGGGTGGGACTATTTCAACCTGCAAAGTAATTGTAACAACTTACCGCAGATAGCTAACACAGAGCATAATTAACACGGATAAACACCTGTGGAACAAGGTTTCTACTGCAGTTATTCTCGTCAATCTTTGCTTATTGCTTATCTAATTCGTCGTTACCTACACCATTATTTTCCCTTAATGATAATAATTAGATAAGAGATACAAATTATTTCTCGTCTAATCAGTAAGCAGTCAATTCTTCCCCATTTTCTTCAAATTAGTTTATATCCAAATGGTAACACAAGATGAACCTCGGCACACTGCAATCTCATGTTTTGTCTTTTCAGTGCTGTACTGTGAAATAGAATGAATAAGAACACAGGAGGGAATCAAATTATTGGAAAAGCGATTTTCGGACATTTTTTCTTTCTTTCTTTTTTTTTTCTTTTTTGTTCCGTAGGAATGTTGGAGACCCTAACCCTAAGTCATAATGAAATCCTTGGCTGGAAACTTCAAAAGCACATCCCGAATTATGCTCATATTCACCCGCAACTGCTCCTATTAACCCTAAAAGCAAATAATTTCAAGAAGCAGATTGACAAATCGGAAAACCATAAAAAACAAAGAATAAAATTTATAGATTTTAGACAGTTGTAATATTCACATTATTTAGTAGGTAGGTCCTACCATTAAAGCGAATCTTGAATCCTCGTAAAGGTAAAAATATAATTTGTGAACTTTCTCTTTCTTTTTATGTCAGTTTGGAAGAATAGCTGTTAAGTTTGGACCAAACTTTCAAGCCACATATCCATAAACATAAACATAAACATGACAGCAATTTCTCTTTTCAACAACTAATCAAAGGTGAAAATAGATGGTAACTACCTAATTTTGATAAACACGTATTTTTTAATTTATGGGTATTTCAATGCTAACAACTTTCTGCTTAACGCAATAGTGCGCGTCCGCTTTTAGCAGGACGGCGCAACGCGCATACGCCTTTCTGCCAGCCGCACGACGTGTTGCTGTAATGTTTGTTCTGCTTTCTTCGTGACGAAAATACAGGACTGTGAAATTGGCATAGTCTATATAAATAATGCTCTTTTGTCATACAAGAAATACAATCATCGATCAGTTTCTGTCCAGTCCCTTCACTATAAGAGTCTTGGGATAATTATTTCTTTATTCTAAACCTGAGATAGTTTTATTCATTTGCTATTTCATCAGCAGTACTTTTGAAATATCCTTTCCATATATATATATATCAAGGAAATCTTGTCCTGTTCCTTCCACCAACCATCGAAACACCTATTCTGAACATATATTGTACACTATTTAAGTTACACACACACACACACACACACACACACACAAGATAGAAAAGTGGTGATGACATTTTAGTGAAACAATGATTATCTTGGGCTTTGTAATACTTCCAACAATATCAAAATATTTTAAACCCGTTGACTACTGCATTCTCTCATTCCCATAGGCTTAATACAGGGACCAACGGTTCCCGTAGGCAATGGCTTATAAATGTACATGTATTTTTAAAAAGATTATGCGACACTATTAGGTCCTTCAAGTTTTCGGGCCAAACGCCCAAAGCCTAAAAATGTCAAAAAGTTTCGACGGAAGTGGACGTTGGTGAAAGCATATAAAAGAGGATTGAGTGCACTGTTGGTCCAGACCAAATTCTCCACAATTATAGAGACTGTTTGAGGAATGCATTCGTAGCGACAACTGATGCCTACAACGACAGTGATATTGTAGGGCAGCCAACAACAAATGAAGACAGAAACAAGGACAGCAAGTATGAACGCCGCTTTGCGTTCGCGTTTGAACTCTCGTTGCTTACGCTTCAGCTTACTTTTCATACCCTCAAGTTTGGAACCCGTAGTTTTTTCCGGACTATCCGGTTTCTTTTGACTCCCTGTGCAGACAGAGAAAACATTTTGTTTGATCTTAGCAGGCTTCGGACTTGGTTTGCTAGCGTTCATGTTTTCCCTCTCTCCAGCTTTTTCATCATCTGACGCACAGTCGGAATTATCGTCTTTAGCGCTATCGATACCGGATGTCCCACCACTCGACGACGAAGCAGCGATATCGTTCTGCTGCTCATAGGCGGGATTGTGGTGGCATTCCGTCGCTTTTTTGTTCTTAACGGAAACCAGAATTACGGCGGGATCGAGTCCCTTCGTGGCACTTTCTATCCCCGCCACTGGAGGTACCGGTTTCTTGCGAAGGGCTCGAAGCAGGAACGTCGTTTTCCCGGCCGTTATTTTCACACCACTCTCACGTCGGATCGATTTGTCCAAGGCATCGATACCTTTTGCGCGCTCACGTATCATCCGGTAAACCTGAGTGTTTAAAACTGCTATGATCAAGGCTGGGATAGCGAAATTTATGACCACAACACAAATCAGAGCGGGGAGAGAGTAGACGAACTCGCTTTCGCAAAAGTTTGCAAAATCCACGACTAATTCTCCGACGATAGCTGACCAGGCAAAAATGAGAACCAGAAAGATGGCTGAAACAACGGACCAACACACTCCTATGGTGGTGTTGACACGTCGTTGTGTCTGGAAGGAAGCGTAGGCCGCCTTTTTGCTCAGGAGCCAGTAGCGATCGAGACTAATAGAATGATAGTGATCACTGACATCGCCGTCACCGTGAAGTCGACGAAAGACCCACACCTTGCACAGGTACTCACCGAAGATCCACACACCGACCAAGTTCCATCCGAAGTACACGGGCAGTGTGAACGAGCCCACGATGAAATCCGCAATCGCGAGGTTGAGATAAACGTGTTGGCGACGCTCCGTCGAATCCTTGGGTCACGGTGGTAGGCGACCATGACGAAGATATTCCCGATGACGGTGAGGATGATGAGCACGCCATAGATGACGCTGATCATCCCCAGGTACCACGTGGGCTTGGCGAAAATCTCGGAATCGTAGTCGTATGATAGCGAGCCGTTGTCCGTGCCGTTCAACATACCCGCGAATATTTCCACGGTCCCACTTACGCCCGACAGATCGTCAGATACGTTTCCACTGTCAGCGGTATCTCTGTCCCGTTCCTCAAGACGTCGGTCTTCTTGGTCGACAAGGTACTTGTTACCCAACCAGTGTTTAGTTGTGTTTTTGCACTTTCCATTTCACCGGCCTCCTCCGCACGCTTAAAGCGGAATTTTCAACAACTCAACAAACCTTGCATGGTTTTAATTTCTAATCTTTTACCTTTTCCTCCTGTTAACGATCACAGCTGTAAAAGGATTTCAAAATGTGCTGGTGTCCATTCTTTTGCGATGGTGTTATGATGGTAATAGATTTAAAGCCCTTCATAGGATTGCATCTCGGCGGTAGTGGCAGGTTTCGGTTGCCATGGCAACATCAGGCCTTAGCTTCGGTGTCGTGCCATTAAATCTGAAAAAATGAAGAAGAAGAAGAAGAAGACAATGAAAAAAAAAATATGTAGGTCATCAAATAAAAGTTCTGAAATGACATAAAAATGTCATGACCTGAAGACGACGCGATGGTCAACGTCCACTGAAATATGAAATTGTAGCCCAAAAAAATTAATTCTCAATTTTTGTCTCCCGGGTTTCTTGTTTCATTTCAATATCACTTATGAAAGAACTGGAGTGCAGGCAAGTAGAATTGCAAAAGTCTATTTGCACCACTTAATTGCATTATTGCACAATCATGAATTTTTTTTCTCTTTCTCTCTGCTCGTTTTTTTTTTTTTTTTTTTTTTTTTACTTAACATTTTCCATATATTTATATGCGTTGATATTGTTGATGTGACTTCTGTATATAAGCCTATGTGCATGAGAAAATCCAGTAGTCACCAAATAATAGAATTTATTTCTTCTTTTTTTTTTTACATTATTTTTACTTTACTTTCATATGGCAAATGTGTGTTAATGATCACGTCTGCATTGAAAATATTAATATTGGTTAACAATGCTTCAATTCTTACGATATTAGTAAAAAGACGGATTGAAATCAATAATTCTTTTTAAACATGTACATTATTACATTGCAGTGCCATACATGTACATGAGTAAGATCATATAGATCACAAAATAACGCAAGCAGAAACAAATGAATAATCAATGTACATTATGTAATATAAGATATTCGTTAACTCTATTGATAATACTATCAAATGTTGCCTAGAATTTGTTACTGCATATACATAATTGTGCAAGTGTGCAAAAAGAACCAGATATGCAACAGACCAATGTGTAGTGTAAGCCTTAATAGATTTACCCCACCAACGTTAAGAATGATCCATCTCTCTGAAAACTTACAAGTAGTTCATTGACCTTTCAGTTTTCTATATTATCAGCAAGTAGCCATCATCCACCACCGAGATTTTGCTTTTAATCCATCATTTGCCATATGCATACGGCACAAGCAATGAGCTACAATTAATAATCGGATCAGCTCATTGGATTGGGAATACTACTGATAAATGTTTAGTTTGATAACGAGGAAGTTATGCACCGTTAGATCAATTTTGTGCAAAATAACAAAGTGCGAAATTTTTGAATAAGTATAAATCATGAGTCGAGACCATGTGCGGCGATTTCTTGTCACGGCCGGAGGGTACGCGACTAGCCTTTACCATGATTAGTTGCTGTAAAATTCAAAATTTCTGATGGCACGCGCCCCCCCCCCCCCCCCCCCGCCCCCCGGGATCGTCGCCCATGGTTGAGACAGTTCTTTCAGAAAGATATTGTGGCAGATAAAGAATAAATAAACTCACAATATTTACACAACATCAATAATTCATATAATCTGGTTTAGCACAAACATGATGAATAGAGTGAATAATAATTATTACACTAAAAACAGAAAATTGGCATATTTTATTGCAGCTACTTGTCATTTCCCTTCAAAGACGACCTATTGGGATAAATTTATTATTGATGTTTGAAAAAAGTATACGTTGTACCCCTTGTGATTTAACAGTGGTTTAATACAGGAATCACTGTGGTATATTGGGGAAGGCTGTTGACTCCCGTACGAGGTTCTGGGTTCAATCCCCGCTTGATGCTTACATCCTTTGACAAGGCGTTCTTCCACATTTATCCCTCGTAACCCTGGAGTCCACAATGATACCAGGCTATGCGGGGGTAATACCACTTGGGCTCTAAAGAATTGGAGAGTATTACTGATGAGGCTACG
>CM046852.1:14033451-14035951 GCA_025618425.1 Heliocidaris tuberculata
AGCAAATGGAGGAGCTGTCCGTCGCTACATCACAGTGACATTACCTATTCGACCAAACTGAAATTCCGATATGTATAGTGATTGCAACGTACCCAAAAAAATTATTACTTTCTTGTTACTTGTCCGATTTCGATCAAACTTTCACGAATCTGCTTGTCCTCTTTTTTTTAAGAGCAACTTGTCAATAAAGTTTGATTTCACTTCAATACTTTATGAAGACTTAGAGTCTTGCACAAACACACACTCACACTCACCACACCTCAGACGTGTATAAACCATTATTACTTCGATCAGACGATAAAAACAATAATGGTGAATAAATATGTTAATTTTATGGATTTTGTGTGAATTATCATGATCATGAAAAAAGGCGAACTTATTGTTATAATCTCAAAACGACTGATAATATATATATATATATATATATATATATATATATGTATATATATACATATTGTTTGATTTCGGCTTTTTGTTCACTCCTGCGGTCTTTCTCTGATAGGTGCAAGACGAAAAGCTTCAGTATGCCAATTATCAATGCAGTCCTCTTATTTTTGAATGATATACATTCAATATGATACAAATTATCTGAAAAGAAAATAATAAAAGAATGATATTTCCCGCTCAACGCACACAACTGACAACGCACCCTCAAATATTATGGCGTCTACTGCATACAATGTTTTACTGCGGATGAGAATGGTCATCAGGTATTATACACATCAAACGAAAGTGCGCAACTCGGGTATATTAAATATAAGGAATTCGAAATGTCACTGCAGATTTGAATGTCAGATCTATTAAACCTCACTATTTGCTCTTCGTGCAACACGTATCCTTTTATTAATCCCAGTAGAAAGGGCAAAGCTAAGATGCTTATACTGTTTTAACATTCCTTAACTCCCGAATTTTACAGCTCATCCAGATATATATATATATATATGCATTCTGCATTTCTCCACCGTAATTTGTTTTTGACCTACGCTTAGATTGGTGCAAAGCAAAATTTATTTTACACTTAGACGTTTAAGAAGACCTGATGTGTTTTCGTCTTTTGACTTCCTCATAAATATATTCTAAAACAGCCATAATGGGAACATACAATCACTCAGAAATGCATGACAAAAACTTACAAAGTACACTTAGCGATTATATAATATATGTACATGGACATACTACACATACTCCAAAATAGTACATGGAAGTACATTATTTAGATAACGGGCTCTTACATGGTAATATTTATACAGATAATGCAAGAGACTTAATCCTAATTCTGTCATTGTTGTATTATTGTTTTCATTGTCTATTACTGTTTTCATTGTCTTTGCCTTTGCTACCCGTGTTTCTGTGAACACCCAATCATAAGATAGGTTCATATCTAAATTAGATCATCATTTGGTTTTCGCACACACACACATACACACACACATATGTGTGATTTAAATGTCGATCATTGTTACAACATCAAGGTGAAACCAGGTGACTCTCAAGGTAAAGTAAGTATAAGTGAACCATCAGTAGCACTGGATATTGCCTTTATGTGGACTCCCTGGACTTTTTTTATCGTCATTGGTACGCCTCGAAATAGATTCGCCATATAAATATCTTGTATTATTAATATGTTTATTCTCTCTGTGTAAAGTGAAAGGTAAGAAATTGGTGACAAAAGTAATGCATTAAGAATATGAAATGGTGTAGTTATTAGCAAATGATAATGCTCTTTTGACCTTGGAAGACGCTGAACTAGTAGAAAAAAAAAGCACCTGAAGTCATACACCTCTTAAGCAAGTTACACGGATCACCGCTTCCTATTTCCTCCAAGTGGTTGACTTAATGTGTAGAGATGCGGGGTTAGAGATGTCGTCGTAATCATATGCACCTCACCCAGGACCTCTTGTAAGGGGATCTGTAGACATGGATCGAGCGGATATAATATAAGCTGTTCAAATTTGATCGCTTTCACCCTCCATCATACTTCAGAGATCGTGGGCTGACCCTGCGTTTTCTCCGAGAATCTAAACTTCTTTGAGAACCTACAATTTTTGTTCGTCTTTTATTCAGCAAGAGATATTTCTCCACGAAAAAAAAGCAAACGTGATGCGTATATTTCAATTTATCTGATTGACCACCTCCGCACTACTATAGTGAAAGAGAGGACAAAATACAATCAGATACTAATTAGCTAATTGTCGATATGGTGTTCAATCACATCCGATGAACCATACGTTCTAATAACATCCATGAACTTCATCAACATTACGAATACATTGCACATATACATGATGCATGTAGAAGTAAAACTTACAAAAGGAAACTTTGAGTTCATCGATACATCACTTCTGTGAAACAAAGAATGTTATGAACTACTGAATACGTATTTTACAAGAAATGTTATTAATGAAACCTGAAGAGAATATGACAGCTTAAAGGGTACCAATCACCAAAAAATATTTACTCTGTATGTTAGAGGTTCCATGTCATTCTACTATATTCCAAA
>CM046852.1:14040951-14126282 GCA_025618425.1 Heliocidaris tuberculata
TACCCCCCCCCCCCCGTACCAAATACATTATTTTTAATTGTAAGATATGCTGTTCATACGAAACCAGGGTGACAATAAATAACATCTTGTTACCTTTTATTCGTTATGCTCTTTATTACCATTAGTGATTCACATGCATGTTTATTTTTGATCAACTTCAGGAATTTGTCTAATTTACATCAATTATCTTTCAAAATTCTGCGCCCGTTCATGTGCACATATTTTGATGCGTAATTGACGTTGGCTTATTATTGGGGAAAGACAAGATGATTTTATTCTTTCACTTTTTTTATCTATGTATTTGAGATTCCGTTAACGATGCTTCTGCTCCGGCATCAAGCCGGTTTTGAGGAGCAGGGGCAGAACCAGGATTCCTTTTTAATGGAGGGGGCACATTACACAGGCAAGTCCAAGAATTAAAATCATTATTTACACAAAAAACTAGGTATTTCTTTTTTTTTTTTTTTTTTTTTTTTTTTTTGGGGGGGGGGCAACCCCTCAAATAGAGGAATCCCCCCACCCCCCACCCCTGAGTTGCTGGCCCTGCAATACATTGTCTATTGTAAAACACAGGGAATCTCTGCCTAAATAACTACGGTGTATAGACCTTCTGCAATAGTTTTAAGTACTAGTATGCGAGGGAGAGTAGTCACCGAGCAAGAAAATTTTGAATAGTGAAAGGTTGCATTTTAGAGCTCTTGACAGTCTTAACAGAATATTGCGACCTTTACTCATTATTTTGCTATACATTTCTTTACTTCAGTTCCCCCACCCCCCCCAAAAAAAAAAAAAAACCGGGGGACGTGTCTTCCTATCCCCCCCCCCCTACCGCCACCTAAAATTTCCAGTCTTGGGTAGAGCAGAAAGCAGTGTACTTTTCTTGCAGCGCAGCCAAAATAAGTTTGTTTTTTCCACATTGCTCTCACTGACCTGACCTTGTGCTACTGATAGAATGTAAATGGGCTTCTTAGGCTTATTTGAGCTCAAATGAAAATCACAAAGTAACTGTAAATGGATGACGATAGGGCTTCCGCCAACCGCTTCAGCTAAGAGAAGCGTTTGATCACAAATGAGTTCTTCTCCAACACAAGGACTCAACTGACAATTTGTAAAAATATCAAATTAAGGTTACTACATATTCACAGACATTTTATTCAAGCAACTAGTGCATCAATCAGCTACAATTTTAAGCCATGGGAAGACGTTGTGATTAAATGCTCAACGTGTGAATCTGTTCACTTTTTCAGTATTTCCCAACCTGTTTTGAAAATTCCCGAGAGAGGCACTCGTTCCCTTTTTTTTTTTTTTTTTTTTTTTTTTTTTGTTGGTCAAAATGGGGGTTAGTTCTATTATGGGCTTGAGTATTCTGGTATACAGGCCAGCTAGCCAAGCTCTGTCAATGTACTTTACATGCGGCCTGTTAATTGCTCTCAGGGGAAGAATAAAAAGTGAACCCTTTAAGCCAAGCAACACAGAAGAATATTCATGGACGTGGAGGAAGTGGTATTTAGCAATGCGCTGCGTTGTCTCCGTAAAACTCCTATGTATTTAAGTTTTAACCTTTTGTTGACCCCTGTATATGATATTGTTACATTGTACTGAATACTAATGCTAATCTATATTATTCAGTATTCTACGTCGGGAATATGTGCCTTTATTGAATTGATACAACAAGATATAAACTTTACAACGTTATTGAAAAGACAACGTTATTAAAAAGAAAATATATATATATTTATACAACTTATATTTATATAAATATATATAAATATATATTTATATTTATATATATATATACAACGTTATTAAAAAGAAAAAAAAATATATATATATATATATTTTCTGAATGCATATGTGTGTATATATATATATATATATATATATATATATATATATATACGATGTGTTGAGTTGTATGTATTAGGATTCTCAAACAAACTGAACATAAAAGACTTGCAGCTTACAACGCTTAATCTAAGCTTAAGACTATAGAGACTACACTGTAAAAAAATAACTGTAAAACTACAGGTTTTCTGGCCCTTGTAATTACAAGTTATTGCCGTTATTTCAATTTTACAGTTGTTTTTTTTTTCCTGTAAAACGACAGCAAGTTTGTTGGTTTACCGGAAATCAGCATATATTTACAATCGCCCGACATAAAACACTGTTATAAGAAACCATTTTCTCATATTTTAACAAGTTACCCTGTTAAATTACCATATATTGGGGAAAACACTTATATCAATATTCATGAATTTTTAGAAGCGTATGGTTTGGGGTTGCCCGATTTACTACTGTCACAAAAGGCATAAAAAACTATAATGGGTATATAAAAGATTGCACTAGATTGAACTACCTGGACAGGATAGGTCTAGGACAGGATAGATTAAGACTGAGAATAGGTTAAAGCAGAATAGGTTACACTGTAAAAAAAAAAATAATTGTAAAACTACACTTTCTGGCCCTTGAGACTGCAAGTTTTTTTGTTTTTTTTTTTGGGGGGGGCTAAATGTATACACACACACACACACACACACACACACATACGCGCACACCCACACACAAACACACACACACACACACACATATATATATATATATATATATATATATATATATATATATATATATAAATTCATGATGTTCCACGTATTGGCATATGATGAGAAATAATAAAGGATGACTCGAATGCATTGAATGCCAATTCCAAGTATATTTATTCTCCAAATTTTCGGGGGTCCTCCCCCTTCGTCAGGGAAAACGTAAAGTGATTTCGACTGAAAACAAACAATAATAAAACCAAAGCAAACGCAATCTAAGCGTATACTGCAGTTGCATTATGCGCTAGTGTTGATGGGGTTAAAATTAGACATTATGACGTAATTAACGTCACAATGAAATAAACGTCACAATTATATATATATATATATATATATATATATATATATATATATATATATATATATATATATATATATATATAAATTATGGATATTCCTCCAATGCAAAGGCAAAGGACAAAAGAACTGGGTACCTTTGGAATAGCCCCAACATACTACATTATCCTTCTACATGTTCCATGATTCGTTCCGTCTCGGCAATGTATTTCCCATTGAAGAAGGCGCAGGGCAAGGTTTCTGTTGAAGCGACGGGATTCAATAATGTTTATGAGACGTGAACTTAATGATATAATTTCATTTCTACCGTTCGCTCCTGGTTATCAGTAAGGCTTCCCACGCACTCATCGTAGACTGTAGGAGGGGTTTAATCAGACAAGTGCATATTTGTTTGATTGCACTGTGATCTATATCCCACTTTTTTTTCTTTTCTTTTTTTTTTTACTTCATTTTAATCATTAGCATTGACAGTTTTGAGATACTTCTTTCTTCGCAGGGTTACCAAGAAAACGTATTAAAATAAGAAAAATATGAATTTAATACTGCCCTAGAAACTGAAGCGTCACTCACCATTGGTTACATTAGTCAGGACATCATCAAGGCAAGCAACCAGTCATTGTTTAATATTAATTTTCTTCTTTTTCTTATCATTTTTATAGGTCGGATCTTTCCTCTGGAGGAGATTGCTATTCCGGTGTGCTTATCAATAGCGATCGTGCTGATCGCCTTTATCACTCTTTATTGCTCGAAAAAGAAGAAAACACTGTCGGAGACTCAGGACTTGTATACCGTCCAGCGGAAGGTGTTCAATCACAGCTACGAGATTGACTCGGACTCGGACAACGATAGTATGTTCCAAAGCCGTGATGGGTCACCAACGGGAAGTAGATCCAGCTCGGGCAAACCTAGTCCTACTCGGCCGCTCCCCTTACCGCGTCAGTCAACTGTCCCGCTACTGCCACAGAAGCTCCGCCAGGAAGCATTCCGAAAACAACGCCAACTCTCCTTACAGCTTAACCTGACAAACGTCGAGTTCAGTGTCAAGAATATCAACTCCACGCGCAAAGACCAAACAGATTTGATAGGAACATTGCGTCCAGAGCTCTACCGCCAAGAATCCAAAGACAAGGGCAAACCAAACGGTGAGAGTAGACCGAATTGTGGTAGACTGGTTTTCAGCCTTTTCTACGACTACGCAACGGAAACCCTTAATGTCCACATAGAGCGAGCAGTAGGCCTTCCGGCCAAGGACTTCTCAGGAACGTCAGACCCCTACGTCAAGATTTATCTGTGCCCTGACCGGAAGCGGAAGTACCAGACCAAAGTTCATCGGAAAAATTGTGATCCTGTTTTCGATGAGAGATTTGCCTTTCAAATACCTTACAACGAGCTGGAGACCAAAACTCTGAAATTTACTGTCTACGATTTCGACAGGTTCTCGAGGCATGACCTTATAGGAGAAGTGAACATCACTAGTCTTCTCACGGACAGGGATCTGAGTAAAGAAACACAATACGTTGAAGACATTATGAAAGGAACGTCGCAAGTGAGTATAGGGTTCTGCGACACATGCTCCGGCGACAATGGTTCCGTGCTTAAATATCCTATACTACCGAATTATTAGCCTCATCTCTCAACCAAATATCATACCCCTTTACTTTTTTAAATATAAATCCCAGAGCAATTGCCAAATGAGCATATGTCGGAGCTTAGTTTAACAATACTGATTAATATCAAGCAAGAACAGTATTTCATTTGATTTCAATTCCAAATTGCTGAGAAGTTATTCCTATTTGATTACTAATATTTTTCTTCAATGAAAAGACTTTAAAATTTTCCGATATCAAACTCCGTCCATCGCTGATACATGAAAAGAATCTAAATTTCTGTTTGATAATTAGTGTAATGGGAACTTGAGGTAACTCTGGCGTTCCGCAGCTAGGTCAATATCAAAGTTTCATTATGATGTATCACAATCCGAAAGCAGATTCTTAAAAGCGCCCGTAAAGGAATTCTTTACTTGGAATCAGTTGCTTTTATTTTCATTACCGAACGTCCTTCGTTGCAGCAATAAGGGGCCTATCTCTTTATTTGCTCTTTATGAGATCAAGCCAAAACACTAATTCGGGTTTATTTCTGGGAAATGTCATGGCTATGACACAAAAGCCGAGGAACAGACCTATAGTACACCGCTGTCCAAAAAGCGATGTCTTGATTAACGTCAAGAATAAGTCATTCCAATACCGCCGCTCAGGTACACTGAATTAACGTGAAAAGCGTATTTGCTGTAGCGCTGGAAGGTCACCTAACAAAAATATCTGTCAATGGCACAGGCATATTTATGTATTTTAGCTTATAGGAAGCGCCATGCGATTCATTTGCCTTCTTTTAGATCAAGTCATGTTGATTTTTGTTTTGTGTGAATGGCGTGGGGTATCTTCATTGCACTTACGATTTTTCAAAGGGAAGCTTGAGCACATTCGAATGTCAGGGTATAGCATTTCTAACAAAAAAGAGGGCTATACAAAATACATTTGTTGTGTATTTATGTCAAGGAAGGTTATTTTCGTTTAGTCTATACAGTTTCGTTTTAATATTTTTTCTTCTTCAGAGCCATTTCGAAGTAGCCTTTCAATTGTCACAAAACTGATGGATAAGCCGTCTTCGCCCATGTAGACAGTGATGTTTTTAATCCTATTACGGAGCCTCAATAAGCCGGCCGTGACATCATCTCACATCGTACCATGTCAAATGCATGGGCCATTCCTAAAATTGTTTACTTTCTTTATCGATGAATCACCCAACTTAACCCGTTGACTTCTGGGGAGCGTTTCATCAAGCGTTTTGTCGGTGATTTTTGAACGACAACTGTTATAAGCTACTGAAATTCTTGCATCTGATTGGCTGAGAGCAAATTTGTCGTTAAAAATCACTGACAAAACGCTTGATGAAACGCTCCCCAGGAGTATCTCATCCCCATAGGCTTACTACAGGGACCACCGGTTGGCAATAGGTCAATCTTTAATACCTTTTGATAATATTCGTTAACCCTTTCAGGAAAGGAATTATTTGAGGGCTAAATTTTCTTCTTCAATTTGGCAACAATAGAATTTTCCTTTTTAGTGCTACATGGTTCAAATAATGTAATGTCTTTGAATATAGTATACATGGTTAGGAATTTGTCGAAAAGTTGAAAAAGAAATTGCCAATTTTGATATTAAAAAAACAAAGATTTTGAACCTCTCAATGTGTTGCCAATTTAAGCTTATTCTCGTTTTTAAAATTTCTGGCATCAAACGCAATATGGTCATGCAATAAAAATGAACATAGTGTTTGCAGAAATCTTTGCTCTTTCTTCTCATGCATCTGGTATATTTTTTTAGAGCTCTGAATCAAAAATTATTGAGCCAAACCACAAAAATGTGTTCAATTGTCCTTAAAGGGTTAAGAAGGGGTGTAACGCATTCACTACTAACATTTATGCTGGACCTTCCACCCTTGTTACTTCGTCTGATCCCACTATTCAAAAGAACTTTGTATAATTTTCAATCACTGTGATTCATTTTCAGAAGCAGAACGGGCTTGTGATCCGTAAAAATGAAGCATGAGTCCGGTCACGTGGCTAAAAGATCAGGCATGTTTACTAAGTGGTCGCTTGTCTCGTCAAACAGGGAACTTTCTATTGTCCTCTGAATTCTGTAGTTGATTTTTTTCTTCATTTTTTGCCTCCGTAGGAGAAGGCGGATTTAGGCGAGGTGATGTTCTCTCTCAACTATCTGCCTACAGCTTGCCGATTAACCCTTACAGTCATCAAAGCCCGTAATTTGAAGGCAATGGACATCACTGGTGCCTCAGGTAGGAACAAAAAGGGTTAAATAGAGCCCAGTATAGTAGTAATACATGTTACAGTTGTGGACAATTCCAAGCTGTGTCCCATACTGCAGAAATTATCATGAAATTATTATGGAATTGCAATACGGAATCGTGAAGATGAATTGTCATGAAATATATTTTTGCTTGATATTTAGTCTGATCCATACTGTAGTAGGTCTATCAGCTTGATACAGTAATCAGATATACTAAAATCTTAGATATGGTCGGTAACGTATGGGGGGGGGGGGTGGCTTGGACTCACCTTTATACAGAAGTTGTAGTTGATGGGCTGGTAGGAATGGGTCTTAGAGAATTATGTTCGTGTTATTATGGCTTTTTTATGGCGTTAAAATCTCGGGCCTAGCACGGAATAAAGATGAGCTGTTTTAAAAAATGCGCCTTCATATATATAAACTTAATGGTCTTTGGAAATTCACATTTCGAATTTTATTGCCATTAGCTGGTAAACTGTACGCAGGGAAAACAAAGGACACCATTATGCATTATCAGTTCATACATCAACAACAACTACTACTATTACTACTACTACTACAGATGTCGGAGAAACAACCTAAAGCCCCTTTCACAATTGGCCTGCGACCAGTTTGCGACCGCCTGCAACAGATTTTTCGGGGTGTTGCACGACCGAACGCTTGGTGTCTTGCGACCACTCGCAGTCGTTGCAGGCGGTCGCACGAACCTGAGGCGGTCGTGACTGGTCGCATCTGAACTTTGAACATGCTCAAAATCCAGACACGACCAGATGCGATCGATTCACTCGCATTAGGTCGTACGACCAGTCGTGCGATTCTCGTATGAGTGTTGCACAACGTTGCACGATTAGATGCGAGAGTTCGCACGACTCAATAGTCGCAGTGGGTGGGCTGGAGGTCGTGCAACACTCGCATGTGCGCTAGCGACCTATAGCGACCAGTCTTGCGAATGGGTGCGATTGTGCTAAGACCATGCGACTGTTGCACGACCGATCGCAGCACATCTTACAACGTTGTACTACCGTTGCACGACTGTATGAGACTGTATGCGACTATTCCTCGGGGGTATATATAGGGGGACTATGGAGATGATCTTCTGCAACAGGGCCCTCCTCTAACAACTTTCTCTTCTTTGTAACTTTCTTCTTTGGCATCTTGACCATTAAGAAGGCCAATTTGAAACTGACTACCGGTCAATTGTCGAAGGGGTTTTTATACCCCATGCCACTCGCACGAATACTCTCACGACCACTTGCACCGGTCTCATTCAATCGCACGAGCGATCGCATGGTCTCACATCCACTCGCACGACCATGCAATCGATCGTGTGACTATTGTGATTGGCGTCAAGCCACTCGCAATCACTCGTGCAACACTCGCATGTGAACGCAAGACCACTCGCACGAGCATATGCGAGCAAATGCGACTTACTCGCGCAACGGTCTCTTCTAGTCGCTTTTGTTTTACGACCGCTGTTGCATTTGTGAATGCCTTTCTGCGACCTGATGAGATCGATGGCGATTGAAGCCTGTTGCAGCCTGTCGTGCGACCAAATGGTCGCAAACGGTCGCAGACCAATTGTGAAAGGGGCTTAAAGCCCCTTTCACAATTGGTCTGCGACCAGTTTGCGACCGCCTGCAACAGATTTTTCGGGGTGTTGCACGACCGATCGCTTGGTGTCTTGCGACCACTCGCAGTCGTTGCAGGCGGTCGCACGAACCTGAGGCGGTCGTGACTGGTCGCATCTGAACTTTGAACATGCTCAAAATCCAGACACGACCAGATGCGATCGATTCACTCGCATTAGGTCGTACGACCAGTCGTGCGATTCTCGTATGAGTGTTGCACAACGTTGCACGATTAGATGCGAGAGTTCGCACGACTCAATAGTCGCAGTGGGTGGGCTGGAGGTCGTGCAACACTCGCATGTGCGCTAGCGACCTATAGCGACCAGTCTTGCGAATGGGTGCGATTGTGCTAAGACCATGCGACTGTTGCACGACCGATCGCAGCACATCTTACAACGTTGTACTACCGTTGCACGACTGTATGAGACTGTATGCGACTATTCCTCGGGGGTATATATAGGGGGACTATGGAGATGATCTTCTGCAACAGGGCCCTCCTCTAACAACTTTCTCTTCTTTGTAACTTTCTTCTTTGGCATCTTGACCATTAAGAAGGCCAATTTGAAACTGACTACCGGTCAATTGTCGAAGGGGTTTTTATACCCCATGCCACTCGCACGAATACTCTCACGACCACTTGCACCGGTCTCATTCAATCGCACGAGCGATCGCATGGTCTCACATCCACTCGCACGACCATGCAATCGATCGTGTGACTATTGTGATTGGCGTCAAGCCACTCGCAATCACTCGTGCAACACTCGCATGTGAACGCAAGACCACTCGCACGAGCATATGCGAGCAAATGCGACTTACTCGCGCAACGGTCTCTTCTAGTCGCTTTTGTTTTACGACCGCTGTTGCATTTGTGAATGCCTTTCTGCGGCCTGATGAGATCGATGGCGATTGAAGCCTGTTGCAGCCTGTCGTGCGACCAAATGGTCGCAAACGGTCGCAGACCAATTGTGAAAGGGGCTTAACCTGCATCTCCTTTATGATATTTTTTATTACCATTCCCATTCTTTGTTTTTCGAACCGATGTGAACGCAAATTTAATGTGTGCAATGCACTGGCGGGCTTATTATTGTTTTGGGGTGGAGGGGATGGAGAGAAAGTATCCCCCTTTGGAAACCCTAATTTCATTAAGTCAACTTTTTGATCTAAAAATCATCTGAAAACTGTTTTAATCTTCGAATTTGCGAAACATTTAACTTGATCATTATGTTCTTCGGATTATTCTCAAACTTTAACAGGATGTTTTCTAGGCTTCAGTCTGACTAAGCACACTTTGATTTCAACGTGGACTTTCCCCTTTAATCAAAATGGAAAATTTGCCAAATCTTCTACCCAAAATCCATTTAAAAGCTATTGTACTCTTCAAAGTTGCGAAATGCTATAACTGAATCGTTATTCATCAGGTTCTTTTAAAACTTTAACTTGCTGATATTTTTTAAAGATTCATCTGCCATTACTAAAAACATTTTGATGTCAACGTGAAGTTTCCCCTTTAATCAAAATGGAAAAGATGCTAAAGCTGGTGATCCGATTAAATCAATTTTTTTTTTCTACAAAGTGATTACTTTCACAGTGTTGAGCTGTCATGGCTGTAGCTTTCTCTTTCTGAATCATGGCATGCCATATATCACACCACTTTAAATCCTCAATTCTTGATGATTCCTAAAGTAAGACATTTTTTAATAGCGTCTTTTATCCTACTTAAAGGGATTCGGTAACTTTGTGGAGGCTTGATTTAATAAATTGTTGAATTTTGATATCTGTCTTGTATAATGATGTTCAGAAGGATAAATAAATAGCCAGGTATAGAAAGGTTTTCAGATATATAATTCTATTGTTAAGATATCTACGACTGAATACTCCCATTTACGAAAGCGTATGGCCATACGCTTTAGTCTAACACTGAGTCTATGGGGAAAAATGAGTCTGGCTTTTCCAGTCACTTGCATATGTTTACTTTTGTGAAGCACATGATGATTTTGAAGTGCTTTTTTTTTTTTTTTTTTTTTTTTTGCTTGGGCTTCATTTTTATACCATATTACATACACTGATAGCATGTAAGGCCAGGCAGCTCAGATTTCATGAAGCCTCTACAAAGTTACCAAAACGCTTTAATGAAGCAAGCTTTTTTTTTGGGGGGGGGGCTATACATCCCTTCTACTTTGCTTGGCCGCCGATGCGCCCTGATATTATGAATGTTCAGATATAACAAATAAGGAGATGGCGCGAACCAGTTTCACCCAGTTCCTAATTTAGACTTCAATTAGAGATTTAACTCGTGTCCAAATTTCCAGAAAGGTAATCGCAAGCCAGTTTCTGATGTTTCATTCATCACCCACTCTTTCTACAAAATTTACAGATAATGAAACTGATGTGTGTGGACGAAAAAAAAAAAAAAAAAAAAAAAAACAGCACATACGTTCAATCAGTCGCTCTTTGGCTCCCAGCGCCGATCATGTATTTGAAAGAAGAAAGATTGCTCCAATTCACCGCCAATCTATCAGCCATTTACCGCCGTGATTCCCAAACGCACGTGCTCTCCCACTCGCGCACACAAGCACCCACACAATGTATGCGGCCGGATATTGCGCTCTGTCGCCAATAAGCTGATTACAGTTGGATTTCGCCTGGCAGCCGAATAAATGTCCAATTTGCACATTTGCATGGCTTTATCAGCGGAGGCATTTACACAGAAGACAAAACACATTATAACCCACGCGTCTATTGCCTTTCTACTTTAACGAGTGTATGCATACAATGATCCCTATAGTAAAAGAAAAGTTACACCTACATGAATGTGGAATCTTTGGGTTTTCTTGATGTTTTAATAGTACCCGAGGCCGAAAAAAACAAAACAAAACAAAACAAAACAAAACAACAACAACAACAACAACAAAAAACCACTGAAAAGCATATTCCCCTCCTCCCCCAAAACAGTTAGATATTTTGGAATACTTGAAAATAGGTATTTTGCATGTGATGACATATACTATGTGGGTGCTTTATTATTTTTTTTTTCTCTCTCTCTCTCCCTTTTTTTTTTTTTTTTTTTTTTGGTGGGGGGAGTTGTTTTCTAAATCTTTTGAGATAAATTCCTAGAGCTCATCTTTAAGGAAGAATATCTCGCCACAACAATTTGGGACTTCTTTAAGATTTACTACCGTCTGTTCCAATTTACATTTCCATTAAAAAAAAAAAAAATGACACTCAAGATCATGAATCTAGCCTCTCCCTAGTTTTGACTTGAATTAGATCGACTGACTTGCTTCCCATAAATATCATGATTTTCATATAAATGAACGTATGCATTTAATTCCTAATCCTAAACCTCCTGAGCTGTCATTTGACAAACCTTAGCTCTTCTTTAACCTATCATCAAAATCCATACATTGATGTTCCATGATATTCTTAGATGATAGTAATGGTTAAGGGGGGGGGGGGGGGTGAATTACAATAAAATAAACAAGTAAGTAAATCGTTCAGAGCTCAGTTTGCTCTTTTTGTATTCGTTATATGTCTCCGAATCAAACTCACATCTTTAAATAAGTCTCTGGCTCTATTATGGGTTTTTTTTTTTAATTCACACTGTATGCCATGGCGGTATTTAGTATTGTCAAGGTGAATCCAGGCCGGTAGAATTTTATTATGATTATTTCATTAACACGAGTGTGTCATTTCTCAGCGTCGGCGTCATGGCTATGTTTTATTCTGTTAGGGAAAGTGTAATTTGAACCAAACCCGGCAGATAGTATATTTTGATATCAGCCCCACCCTGATTATAGTGACTGACGTAAAGTCCTTGTATCATTTCTACAGTTGTTTCCTTTTTTAATTGGTATTTTGTTTAATTTTCATGCATATACATTAAAAATAATAAATGCCGATATATTAGTCTTTCACGGAAAATGGCTGTATTTTCCCCCACAGATCCCTACGTTAAAGTGTCTCTAATGTCGCAAGGAAAGCGGATCAAGAAGAAGAAAACGACCGTGAAGAAGAATACACTCAACCCCGTGTACAACGAGGCAATGGTC
Source organism: Heliocidaris tuberculata (assembly GCA_025618425.1). NCBI lineage: Eukaryota > Metazoa > Echinodermata > Echinoidea > Camarodonta > Echinometridae > Heliocidaris > Heliocidaris tuberculata. The sequence continues at coordinate 14,053,392 of CM046852.1, forward strand.
TTCGATGTCGCTCCGGACAGTATGGAAAACATCTGCCTCATCATCGCCGTCGTCGATTACGACTGGTAATTATTGATTATGATGATCATGATCCTAATCATGATAATAACAAATAATGATAACAAATAATAATAACAAATAATAATAATTATAATAATAATAATAATAATAATAATAATAATAATAATAATAAAAAAAAAAATAATAAATAATAAAATAATCATCATCATCATCATCATCATCATCATCGTCGTCGTCGTCATCATCACCTCAGTATCATAATCAGAATGATTATAATACCAATTATAATAAATAATAATGATAGTAATGATAATGATTCATCTTCATCTGTCAGTTATCCCCTACCCCTTCTCTTTTTCTCTTTTTCACACTTCCCCTTTCTATCGATTTACTCTTCTTTTCCGTTCATTAATTTTTGGCCAACTTTAGCTGCCTCAGTCTTTTCAAACTTTCACCTCCTTCCTCCTCCCTTTCCCTCCTCTCTCATCTTCTCTCTCATATTTTTTCTAAATTTCTTTCTTTTTTTCCCCCTCTCTCAATTTCTTTCTCTCTCTCTCTCGCTCTCTCTCTCTCTCTCTCTTGATCTCTCTCTCTCTCTCTTGATCTCTTTCTCCCTTTTTTTTCTAAACAAGGAACCTCTTGTTTTCTTCTCATGGTAGAAAAAAGTAATTGTAATTGCCGTTGCCATCGTGCCCAATGCATTTCCTTAATCGATAAGAAGAGCACGAAGCGACAAAAAATTCCCGCCTTATGATTGATTTCGCATTGCCGAGTTGACAAAGAATAGTGATTAATGAGGCCAATAAATTATTTGCCACCCAATCGTATCAATCATATGAAATCTCGCCGAAATAGATTGTGTGAATGATAATGGTCTAACCACAGGCAAAGAGAATTGGAGTGGTTGAAAAAATGTTTTGTTTGCTTATTGATTTTTCCTTAATCCAAAAAACAATTTTTTTTTTTATCACTATTTGGGATCGTATTTTGTTTTCATTTTAGATAAGAATTAATATGATCTTTTATTTCCACGTAAACGTCTAGGCTAATATGAACGCCTATGAATCCATAACACGATCGTAAAGACTTTAGGGAAAATCAACATTTTGGACATTTTAATAGTCCTCTCCATTACCTTTTTGTAATGTCGAATATTAGAATGACATATTACGTATTCAGAATATCATTTCAAAAGTTAGTAGAATGGGGTATTGAAATTTATCTTGTTGATTTCTCGAAATTGTTTGCGATGATATTCCATATACATATTCAATATACAATAATTACAATCTTCTGCTTCCCTCTCTCCCTCTCTCTCTCTCTCTCTCTCTCTCTCACTATCATTAGGGTTGGACACAGTGAGTTGATTGGTGTCTGTGAAGTAGGTCCCAACGCCCCAGCCCAAGGCTCCGCTCACTGGGCAGACATGTTAACTAACCCACGCAAACCAATCGCGCAGTGGTACCAGCTCCAGGAATCCACGCCCGCCCTCTCCGTCGCATCCTTGTCTGCAGGGCTCAAGAACTGCATGGGGTCTTCGCAGCAGAAATCATTTGACCAGGAGTGAACACAAAGCGCGAACCTGTATTTTAAGTTCTAGATGGTACGGAACATAACCAAGCCATTCATCCCAAGGTTTAAAATCACTGCTGTGATAAGTGTACATCCGTAGGGCATTTGGTTCTCTTTGTTTTTCAATTTAATTTAGACACTTTATATTTCCAACTTTCCAATATAAGTGTACAAAGTAATAAATGAACAAAATAATGTCCATGTAATTTTAACAAGGATATAAAAAATATACATTCGTGTGGTACATACATAGTTGGAGGACACACCTCTGAAAGCAAAAAAAAAGGGGGGGCGATGGTGCCCTTGTGCACTTCAGTAAATAAGAAATGTATAAAAAGGAAATAACTATAGAAAAAACTAACAAAAAAAAGATAATATTCCTTGACCGCTGAGCTTGATTGAAGAAACAAAAAGAGGCGGAAAAGAGGAAAAGGGTGGGGGAATTGGAGGTGCAGAATAAAAACAGTACGGAAAAGAGAAAATCACGAAGAAACAGAGAGAAGAAACGGCGAAAATTGCTGCTCCGTGGTAAATTTCCTCCATTATATCAACACTATACCTAATCCTTATCGAAATCTGTCCTAAAAACCCAATCGTAAACACAGATGTAACCCTACAAGTTGTCGAAATAAAGCCCAGAGAAAAAAGTAGCATTTGTCGATGACCGCAGTTCAGGCTTCCGTTTGCCCATGATTGTATTTGTATGGTATAATATGAATTAGGAAATGTCGGTTAGGTTTATCAGAATATGCGAGACCGAAGGCACTTGTAGGATTGAAGGTCCGCAATTACAAAATATTTTGATCTTGTGTCCATTTCGGGAAATATTCCATTTTTTTTTTTCTTCAATTTATTTATTTCATTAAAATCGCATGAGTTAATATATACTTCGAAAAGTGTGAGGATCTAACATCCTCGAAAAGCCAGTGGCTGGAGGTTGTAGGGGGATCCATAACATAAATGACAGTTTGGTTATACAGTAAGTAGAAAAATATTTAGCAAGCAATACAAGTTATCGTACAAAATACAAAATACAGAACATAAAACAAAATAACAATACTAAAAACAAAAACATTACAGAAGGACGTAAGTAATATCACAATTTTAGTCACATCCAAGACAGAAGGTCTATTAGACTGCACTAATGATCAAATTCGAGGGTCTTCTTGCGATATTCTTTTCAAGGTTCACGAGAACAAAAAGTCCAATAGACCGAATGTATACGGGCCTAAAGGTGCATTAAATCTCAAATTCGTAAGACTCAAATTAGTCGCTTCGTGGAACTTTGGCCTAGCAGAGCTTTTTTTCAACTGGGATGTAGATATTCTAGCTCTAGGCTTTATCACATTTGAGATGGTGATTGACAACATGCAGTTCGTATCACCAAAAAAAAAAAAAAAAAAAAAATACACACTTTGGAAATATCCTCCAAAATCATAATTTCACAATATCGATACGATTTTTTTTTCTTCTACAGTTATGGGTAAGGGTCTGCTTCATCGGATGACACTATTAGTACTGCCTGAATATTTTATGCTTGAATGAGTACTGGCTACTTTAATGAAACTCGCAAAAAATTGGTTTGCGCAAAAATGCCTGTAGGTCTTGAATTTGATCAAAGTGAATATCAAGCAGTAACTGCATGATCTCCCATAAGTATCAATAATCGATTTGAACAGTCATTCAATCCTTCACCTGGTGGTGCAGCCCCACAACGGTGTATCCAGAAATTGATAAAGGGGAGGGGCGGGATGCTCCCAAGACAGGGGTTAAATGTCGGCTTATCTGGACAGCTCCATTCTAATACAAGCATTAGAACATACTAAGTTCTACTGATTTTTTCCCCCCTGGGCCTTCAGGAAGAAGCTACACCAGCTTCACCCATGGCTGGATACGCCACTGCCCCCCCCCCCCCACACACACACACACAAAACTGCCATCACCATTGCAGGTGGTGTCTTTCCATCACAAATCTGCATCAATACCCATTTTTGCCTGATGAGTGTAAGGGAAGGAGAAGCCTAACATTTACATATTTTTTTTTCTTCATATTTATTATTCCTCTTAAAAGTTACTAGACCCCATAAACAACGTCTTGTATAACGAATAAAATTTAAAAGAGAAGCAAATTTATTGACTAAAATAATTTTTTGAACATTTCCTCTATTAAACATGTCCATGTAAAAGATATCATTGCATCCTTTCCACAAGCAAGAGGCAGTGACGAATCCTCAACTGGTTGGAAGAGATGGGGCAAAGAAAGGAACCAAATAAACTGTTCAAAACCAGATTTTTCTCTCTCCCTTCTTGAAAATGGAATATTTCACGTCCATCTTCTTGTAATGCATTGTAATTTACATCCTTTCGACACGCTCCATTCAAAAGTGGAATTGTGTGCAGAAATACATAATCTGCGATGTTTTGGGTTGGGCGTTTGAGTGTGTGTGTGTGGGGGGGGGGGGAACGGGAGCCTGCGGATAGGTATGGGATTAAAGATTAGGGATAAAATGACTGCTCAAATTGATTATTAATAATTAACAGAGAACATGAAGTTAGTGTCTGACAGGCACTTTGATCAAATTAAAGACTGAGGCATTTTTGCGCAAACCAATTTTTGTGAGTTTTACAAAAGCAGCCAGTACTCACTCAAGCGTAAAATATTATCAGTACGCATAGTGTCATGCGATGGAATAGACCCCACCCATAATTGTATAAGAAAAAAAAACCCTATCGATATTGTGAAATTATGATTTTGGAGGATATTTTCAAAGTGTGTAATTTTTTTAACGCACTGTAGAGGGGGTAGTGTGATTACAACAATCCGAGAAAACGGAAGTTTGCTTGTGGGGATCGTTGTACAGGTCCACGCTGTCAGTCTGATAGATCTGTTGCGGAGCAAAATTCTCGCCGTACATCTAGACGATGAAGTGATTTTTTTTTTTTTTTTTTTTTTAAAGCATGTATATTAGTTTTCCCCTGAAAATGTCGCATAATTCTCAGGTAAAGACTATTTTTCTGGAATTTTAGGACTATTATGTTTGAATAATCATCATATTTCCATGTAAAACTTTCTTCGATTAAAGTACTCTTGTTTATGCTTATCATTTTAAACTATTTACATATTTCTCTCCTTGTTCTTTGTTTAGAATTATGGACGTTTGGCATCCCTTCACTCTTACTCGTGAATTTGAAAGTCAACCACCTTACCCTACGGTACTGTATTCTAGAATTCTAATACAAGAAGATGTTAAGAGTGGACGTCCATTTCATCAAACATGTGAAGTTTTAGCAGCTGGTATATCAAAAGACGTTCTTGAAATCAACAGTGGCGAATATCACATGATTCCGATTATACAGAACATATTGTGGATGTGGTCTACGAGTATCACATCAGGTTGTTCCATGTCCTTATGATGGTTTTCAGAACTATACTACGTCCCAAATTCCGAATGGAATCACTCTGGACGAAACCATATTACATTGTAAGCCTGTAACAGTTGCGTTGTTCGTAGATATCGTAGTTTACGATGACATAATGTATTGTGTACCTTTCACAACACTGTGCACATCAATAATCTGTAGTAAGATAAGTACCTTGTTTCATATGCTCTTTTGCGTATCTGGCAAGCATGGCGTTGACATTTGAACCTAAATCTCCTCTTGTGGTCAAAGTTGTAGTGCATTATCATTAATCGTTTCAATGATATTAACAGCAGTGCAACAGATCATCCCTGCCACGTGATCATGCTGTGTGTATCTTGCAAGCATGGCGTTGACTTCTGAACCTAAATCTCCTCTTGTGGTCAAAGTTGTAGTGCATTATCATTAATCGTTTCAATAAGATTAACAGCAGTGCAACAGATCATCCCTGCCACAGATCTTGTTTTGGGTATGTTTTTATCTACATCCTTCAGCGTGATCTGGAATATAGGTTTTCGATAATAAATTGTGGAAGGTATTTTAAGGCTCTGTAGGTTGTGTGATTTCGTAGAGAATGTTCAACGAGATACTTTGTTGTGGTTACGTTGCGTTAAAATATCGAATAAGTGGTCTTTTTATACAAGAAATAGATCGAAGTGAAATAATTTGTAGTACTTTTCTAGACAATTTTACAATTTCAACAACTTAGGTTAGAAATCTTATGCGAGTGTTGTTAGTGTAAATAATATTTCGATAAGACGAGAAAGTTGTAGAAATTAGAGAGACATTTTCTTTTCGGTCTCTGTTTTTTTAATCATTGCGCAGTGTGTATAATGAATACAAATGCACAATTCATTTGTGTTAAGGTAAATAATTCTAACTGAGCTTCAGCAGCAAAATCTGCAGCCATGATGTAGTTGTAAGCTTTTTTATACTTGATTAACGTATTTCATGTCATAAATGGAATTTGTATTGGACTTTTTTTACGGATGGATAGTGCAAAATGTGTTTTTGTATGATTGTTAATGGCAATGACATTTTGTAATGCACGCAAGTTCCTTATTGATTGTGCACTGTAAATATGGAAGTATTTAACTTTTTATTGATATTTGATGGTGCTTGGGTGTTATTTTTTGTGTACCTCCTGTGACGATATGTTGGACTGATTTTTGCATTTTGGAAATTTGCTGCTCAACAGAAAATATGGTATATACTTTTCTTGTTTCCCATGAAATAGGAAAACCAAACAAAGTTTTGTTTTAATATAGATTACTCCATTCCTGACCCAGTCAATGCAACTCCTTTGCCTTGTCATTAAAACTATATTATGATTTGTTTGTTTGTTGTTTTTTTTCGAAATAAATATATATTGGTATGGAAAATATTTCAACATTTCCAAGCGAATTGTTTCCCTTACGATTATCCCTTACTAGACATACAAAGAGAGGAATCGCAATTTGTCATTAAAATAATGAACCCACCTTAAATTCATCTAAAGATACGAGATGTGAGGATTAAATTGTATTACAATAATATTATAACTTAGTTCGTCATATCCGTACGTTTACCGTTATATTTTAAACTTATATTCTGTAAAAAAAAAAAAAAAAAAAAATCATGTTAAAAGTTGTCGTTAATATCATGCGTTTAAATTAAAGATATAAAAAAGACTATGACGTACTCTACCATTACATGTCCCTATCAGTGAATTAAAAGAGAAAGTAGAGCTATGATAGCTAAATATCTTACAAATAGGAAAACACCAATGTGATGTCAACCGTTACAGTTAATATATTCTCCTCGTTTACATGTTTATCCATATAGTTGTTTTAAATAAGGTTTCCTTTTCAATTTTGGGGAAAATGTATTAGTTTTATTAAGGTACACACTTTTTTTGATAAACTTGTACTAATGCCGTCTGGATTATTATGATATGAATAATATTTGTCAATAGTAATTACAATGTTATTGAAATTCACAATTTAAGACATTTGGTCTTAATCTTGCTTATTCACTTCAAATGTAAATACCTATTGTGCAATATTGATGTGAACATGTGAAAATGAAATTATTTTATTACCAATTCTATGTAAATATTTGGATTTATACGGATTAATATTTATATATATATATATATATATATATATATTGCAGTCAGTTGTCTTTTGCAATTGATGTGTAAGGAAAAGCAAAATAGCTTTATTGTCTGTTTTTGTGGTAAATTGGACAAAAGTTAACATTGACTAGTTGTCTTGTAAATGTGTCTTTTTCGATAATAAATATTTGTTTACGCAGTTCGATTGCATAAACCATAATGTTCGTCTTGTCATATTCATTTTCGTCAGTATAAACTAACGGGGTGGATCCAGGATTATTTTTTTCAAAGAAAGGGGGCTATTTCGAACGAATGCTTAGGACATGTTTTACATACTCATTTTCTCTAACAATAATGACAAACAGAATGAAAAAGTTATCCCACTTTCAGGAGCCTTCTGGGGGCCTAATATTTGAAATGGGGCGAAGGAGCACAAATAGGGGTGCACACATTTTTTTTCTTCGTACTTAGGGTGTGCCAGAGATTTGGAAATTGGTTAAAATGAACCGTGGAAAAGAATAAGAAAGCTTATCCCAAAATCTGGCCAATTTCATTTAATGAGTGGTCTACCCATTACGCGATCTCTCCCCCATGCTGCTGCCAGCCGAAGATGTCCTCTCACCGAATTCGTTACGCTCAGAGTGTTTTTCCTCCTGGCGTATGAATTCGGGGATTCGCCATCTTTAGCTGGCAGCAGAAAGGGGGGGGGGGCAGATTCTGGACTAAAGAAAGCTAAGGGCTTTTGGAATATGATGGAGAATATCACATTAGTATTCATTCATCATGTGTGATGCTGAAGTGGGTTTACCTTTCAATCTGCTGTGTAATACAGATTCATAAAATTATTTTTTTTTTTTTTTGTTTTTCATGATTATCGAGAGGATATAAAAAATATGTTACTCATAGTACATCAGCAGAGTATATCGTCGCATCAGTGTAAAAAAAAATGAATGACAGGCACGTAATGCAATGAGCTCTATTCCATTTTTAGACTGATGCGACGATATCTGATCGTTTTTAAAAATCGAGAAAGAGGACATTCTGATGAAGTAGTCCCATTTGTTCATCACACATACCTGAAATGACAATAGAAGAATTCCCGTAGTAACAGTGTTTCTAATTTCAAAATTTGATTTCCTTTTCTTTGTCCACATTATTTTAAACTTTCACTCATACCTTGCTCAGAATTTCTACTGCCATCCATGATACTTTTTTTTTTATTTTTAATCATTTTGTTCTTTATTTTGTTGTTATTGTTGATACCTTGTGTGTTTTGATCATTTGTTTCATTATCGTTTTACCTTCTAAATTTCTGTCACTCCCAGTCTATCTGCTCCTTTCTATATCTATCCCCTTCTCTGTCTCTCTTTCTCTCTCATTCTCTCTCTCTCTCTCTCTATATATATATATATATCTCTTCCCCTCCCTCTCCCTCCCCTACTCTCCCACTCTCTCCTCTATTTTTGTTTTTATTTTCCCTACGATTCTTTGTCATCTATATTATCTTTCTATCACTCAAAACAAACACATAGGCATATACAGCTTAATTCTTTCTCGTTCTCTTTCGCCTCCGCCTTGAATCAAATTTAATATCCTATTTCCTTCAATGCCAAACACAAACAAAAAGAATCAAATTAACGTTCATGTTCACTGTTTTTCAGATTTATTATGCGATATTTCATGTTACAGTTTAAGAAATTTAATGGATGGGTGTCTGTTTTTCTTGCATACGAATATTTACATACATACTGGGTTTGGATTTGTTCATACAATAGTCCCCAAAAAAGTGAGAATATACATTATTGAAGTTAGTTATAGTAGAATAATTATTAAGGCAACATATTACCGGCGACGACGTCACACTATTCAGTTAAGAAAAGAAATAAAGCGATTTGTAATTATGATATTTTTTATGCTATATACAGAATACAGGCATGCTTATCGCATTTTTGAAAATCAAATTTTGAACATCAAGACATGAAAATCAATCACGGCTGTTACAAAAATACAATTTCAAGGCAACACATTTTTCAAAAAGCTTTGCTCATTCGACATAAGAAAGGCGTGTATTGAGGGACTGGTTTGCACTTAATGATATGAGATCTAGGGAGCGTTTCATCAAGCGTTTTATCAGTGATTTTTACTGACAAATTTGCTCTCAGCCAATCAGATGCGAGGATTTCAGTAGCTTATAACAGTTGTCGGTAAAAATCACCGACAAAACGCTTGATGAAACGCTCCCCTGGCACTGGAACTGAAATACCAATGAAACTTCTAGGGCTTCTTTGTGTTGATGATCATCAGTCAGGGAGACAGCCATTATTTAAGGACACATGAATGTCCTCTGTTTAAGAGACAAGTTGCGCATTAGTGAACACGTCTGACTTTTGAGCCACGCTGCTCTCTCCGTTGCCGTAAAGAAACTTTTTTTTTGTAGATACTTTACAAATTTAAATTTAATTTCTTCGAAATCATATTTAGAGAAATGAATTATATGCTAAGCCTATAAACTTGTGACCGTTATCTCCAATATAGTTTGGTAGACGAAAAATCATAGCTCACATGCTTTGAATATTTTTTTTTTTTAATTGATTTTATAAAGAAAAATACAATCAAACTGGACAGTCGCCTATATTCATTTTTGCAAAAATTAATAAGGGGCGAGTCCACTGTGTTCCTTAAAGTGAAAAATAGTCTGTGTCCCAGACTGATCATGTATTGAAATTTAGCTCTTTAAGGGTGGGACTATTTCAACCTGCAAAGTAATTGTAACAACTTACCGCAGATAGCTAACACAGAGCATAATTAACACGGATAAACACCTGTGGAACAAGGTTTCTACTGCAGTTATTCTCGTCAATCTTTGCTTATTGCTTATCTAATTCGTCGTTACCTACACCATTATTTTCCCTTAATGATAATAATTAGATAAGAGATAAAAATTATTTCTCGTCTAATCAGTAAGCAGTCAATTCTTCCCCATTTTCTTCAAATTAGTTTATATCCAAATGGTAACACAAGATGAACCTCGGCACACTGCAATCTCATGTTTTGTCTTTTCAGTGCTGTACTGTGAAATAGAATGAATAAGAACACCGGAGGGAGTCAAATTATTGGAAAAGCGATTTTCGGACATTTTTTCTTTCTTTCTTTTTTTTTTCTTTTTTGTTCCGTAGGAATGTTGGAGACCCTAACCCTAAGTCATAATGAAATCCTTGGCTGGAAACTTCAAAAGCACATTCCGATTTATGCTCATATTCACCCGCAACTGCTCCTATTAACCCTAAAAGCAAATAATTTCAAGAAGCAGATTGACAAATCGGAAAACCATAAAAAACAAAGAATAAAATTTATAGATTTTCGACAGTTGTAATATTCACATTATTTAGTAGGTAGGTCCTACCATTAAAGCGAATCTTGAATCCTCGTAAAGGTAAAAATATAATTTGTGAACTTTCTCTTTCTTTTTATGTCAGTTTGGAAGAATAGCTGTTAAGTTTGGACCAAACTTTCAAGCCACATATCCATAAACATAAACATAAACATGACAGCAATTTCTCTTTTCAACAACTAATCAAAGGTGAAAATAGATGGTAACTACCTAATTTTGATAAACACGTATTTTTTAATTTATGGGTATTTCAATGCTAACAACTTTCTGCTTAACGCAATAGTGCGCGTCCGCTTTTAGCAGGACGGCGCAACGCGCATACGCCTTTCTGCCAGCCGCACGACGTGTTGCTGTAATGTTTGTTCTGCTTTCTTCGTGACGAAAATACAGGACTGTGAAATTGGCATAGTCTATATAAATAATGCTCTTTTGTCATACAAGAAATACAATCATCGATCAGTTTCTGTCCAGTCCCTTCACTATAAGAGTCTTGGGATAATTATTTCTTTATTCTAAACCTGAGATAGTTTTATTCATTTGCTATTTCATCAGCAGTACTTTTGAAATATCCTTACCATATATATATCAAGGAAATCTTGTCCTGTTCCTTCCACCAACCATCGAAACACCTATTCTGAACATATATTATACACTATTTAAGTTACACACACACACACACACACACAAAGATAAAAAAGTGGTGATGACATTTTAGTGAAACAATGATTATCTTGGGCTTTGTAATACTTCCAACAATATCAAAATATTTTAAACCCGTTGACTACTGCATTCTCTCATTCCCATAGGCTTAATACAGGGACCAACGGTTCCCGTAGGCAATGGCTTATAAATGTACATGTATTTTTAAAAAGATTATGCGACACTATTAGGTCCTTCAAGTTTTCGGGCCAAACGCCCAAAGCCTAAAAATGTCAAAAAGTTTCGACGGAAGTGGACGTTGGTGAAAGCATATAAAAGAGGATTGAGTGCACTGTTGGTCCAGACCAAATTCTCCACAATTATAGAGACTGTTTGAGGAATGCATTCGTAGCGACAACTGATGCCTACAACGACAGTGATATTGTAGGGCAGCCAACAACAAATGAAGACAGAAACAAGGACAGCAAGTATGAACGCCGCTTTGCGTTCGCGTTTGAACTCTCGTTGCTTACGCTTCAGCTTACTTTTCATACCCTCAAGTTTGGAACCCGTAGTTTTTTCCGGACTATCCGGTTTCTTTTGACTCCCTGTGCAGACAGAGAAAACATTTTGTTTGATCTTAGCAGGCTTCGGACTTGGTTTGCTAGCGTTCATGTTTTCCCTCTCTCCAGCTTTTTCATCATCTGACGCACAGTCGGAATTATCGTCTTTAGCGCTATCGATACCGGATGTCCCACCACTCGACGACGAAGCAGCGATATCGTTCTGCTGCTCATAGGCGGGATTGTGGTGGCATTCCGTCGCTTTTTTGTTCTTAACGGAAACCAGAATTACGGCGGGATCGAGTCCCTTCGTGGCACTTTCTATCCCCGCCACTGGAGGTACCGGTTTCTTGCGAAGGGCTCGAAGCAGGAACGTCGTTTTCCCGGCCGTTATTTTCACACCACTCTCACGTCGGATCGATTTGTCCAAGGCATCGATACCTTTTGCGCGCTCACGTATCATCCGGTAAACCTGAGTGTTTAAAACTGCTATGATCAAGGCTGGGATAGCGAAATTTATGACCACAACACAAATCAGAGCGGGGAGAGAGTAGACGAACTCGCTTTCGCAAAAGTTTGCAAAATCCACGACTAATTCTCCGACGATAGCTGACCAGGCAAAAATGAGAACCAGAAAGATGGCTGAAACAACGGACCAACACACTCCTATGGTGGTGTTGACACGTCGTTGTGTCTGGAAGGAAGCGTAGGCCGCCTTTTTGCTCAGGAGCCAGTAGCGATCGAGACTAATAAGAATGATAGTGATCACTGACATCGCCGTCACCGTGAAGTCGACGAAAGACCACACCTTGCACAGGTACTCACCGAAGATCCACACACCGACCAAGTTCCATCCGAAGTACACGGGCAGTGTGAACGAGCCCACGATGAAATCCGCAATCGCGAGGTTGAGGATAAACGTGTTGGCGACGCTCCGTCGAATCCTTGGGTCACGGTGGTAGGCGACCATGACGAAGATATTCCCGATGACGGTGAGGATGATGAGCACGCCATAGATGACGCTGATCATCCCCAGGTACCACGTGGGCTTGGCGAAAATCTCGGAATCGTAGTCGTATGATAGCGAGCCGTTGTCCGTGCCGTTCAACATACCCGCGAATATTTCCACGGTCCCACTTACGCCCGACGTCAGATACGTTTCCACTGTCAGCGGTATCTCTGTCTCGTTCCTCAAGACGTCGGTCTTCTTGGTCGACAAGGTACTTGTTACCCAACCAGTGTTTAGTGTTGTTTTTGCACTTTCCATTTCACCGGCCTCCTCCGCACGCTTAAAGCGGAATTTTCAACAACTCAACAAACCTTGCATGGTTTTAATTTCTAATCTTTTACCTTTTCCTCCTGTTAACGATCACAGCTGTAAAAGGATTTCAAAATGTGCTGGTGTCCATTCTTTTGCGATGGTGTTATGATGGTAATAGATTTAAAGCCCTTCATAGGATTGCATCTCGGCGGTAGTGGCAGGTTTCGGTTGCCATGGCAACATCAGGCCTTAGCTTCGGTGTCGTGCCATTAAATCTGAAAAAATGAAGAAGAAGAAGAAGAAGACAATGAAAAAAAAAATATGTAGGTCATCAAATAAAAGTTCTGAAATGACATAAAAATGTCATGACCTGAAGACGACGCGATGGTCAACGTCCACTGAAATATGAAATTGTAGCCCAAAAAAATTAATTCTCAATTTTTGTCTCCCGGGTTTCTTGTTTCATTTCAATATCACTTATGAAAGAACTGGAGTGCAGGCAAGTAGAATTGCAAAAGTCTATTTGCACCACTTAATTGCATTATTGCACAATCATGAATTTTTTTCTCTCTTTCTCTCTGCTCGTTTTTTTTTTTTTTTTTTTTTTTTACTTAACATTTTCCATATATTTATATGCGTTGATATTGTTGATGTGACTTCTGTATATAAGCCTATGTGCATGAGAAAATCCAGTAGTCACCAAATAATAGAATTTATTTCTTCTTTTTTTTTTTACATTATTTTTACTTTACTTTCATATGGCAAATGTGTGTTAATGATCACGTCTGCATTGAAAATATTAATATTGGTTAACAATGCTTCAATTCTTACGATATTAGTAAAAAGACGGATTGAAATCAATAATTCTTTTTAAACATGTACATTATTACATTGCAGTGCCATACATGTACATGAGTAAGATCATATAGATCACAAAATAACGCAAGCAGAAACAAATGAATAATCAATGTACATTATGTAATATAAGATATTCGTTAACTCTATTGATAATACTATCAAATGTTGCCTAGAATTTGTTACTGCATATACATAATTGTGCAAGTGTGCAAAAAGAACCAGATATGACCAACAGACCAATGTGTAGTGTAAGCCTTAATAGATTTACCCCACCAACGTTAAGAATGATCCATCTCCTGAAAACTTACAAGTAGTTCATTGACCTTTCAGTTTTCTATATTATCAGCAAGTAGCCATCATCCACCACCGAGATTTGCTTTTAATCCATCATTTGCCATATGCATACGGCACAAGCAATGAGCTACAATTAATAATCGGATCAGCTCATTGGATTGGGAATACTACTGATAAATGTTTAGTTTGATAACGATGAAGTTATGCACCGTTAGATCAATTTTGTGCAAAATAACAAAGTGCGAAATTTTTGAATAAGTATAAATCATGAGTCGAGACCATGTGCGGCGATTTCTTGTCACGGCCGGAGGGTACGCGACTAGCCTTTACCATGATTAGTTGCTGTAAAATTCAAAATTTCTGATGGCACGCCCCCCCCCCCCCCCCCCGCCCCCCGGGATCGTCGCCCATGGTTGAGACAGTTCTTTCAGAAAGATATTGTGGCAGATAAAGAATAAATAAACTCACAATATTTACACAACATCAATAATTCATATAATCTGGTTTAGCACAAACATGATGAATAGAGTGAATAATAATTATTACACTAAAAACAGAAAATTGGCATATTTTATTGGCAGCTACTTGTCATTTCCCTTCAAAGACGACCTATTTGGGATAAATTTATTGATTGAATGTTGAAAAAAGTATACGTTGTACCCCTTGTGATTTAACAGTGGTTTAATACAGGAATCACTGTGGTATATTGGGGAAGGCTGTTGACTCCCGTACGAGGTTCTGGGTTCAATCCCCGCTTGATGCTTACATCCTTTGACAAGGCGTTCTTCCACATTTATCCCTCGTAACCCTGGAGTCCACAATGATACCAGGCTATGCGGGGGTAATACCACTTGGGCTCTAAAGAATTGGAGAGTATTACTGATGAGGCTACGCCGGGTAAATAAGACCATAACATTCGTTTCCCTAGCGGGAGGCAATTCTACAATAATAGTAATTAGACTAATAATATGTTACATTTATTTAGCGCATCATGTGAATCCTTCAATGCGCTTTACACTGTTATTTATTATCTGACTATTACCCCTGGTCATTGAATTTCAAGCCCGCAACCATTTTGTACCGTTCACATGTATGCATTAAGGCAAAAACAGTCACATTGGCAGTCGGCAATCCTCACAGGTACCGATTATCTCCTCGGTATTAAGAGTGGCGGTGTAGATTAATGTCTTGCCAAAGGATGTAAGACCCCAGGTTGGATTCGAACCGCGAACCATGTGATCCACAGTCCGGGGACGTATCCACTAGACAACGACACCTCAACCATCTGGTATAATGTCAGCTTTTAAACAGAATCTATGCGATAATCCTTTCCTTTCGAAATTTTCCCCTTTTTCAAGCATATAACTAGGGGTTAGCACTTTGCATCAATACCTTCATTTTCTATTCGAAGTATTAATTACATAGCACTTTGGGAGCGCCTAATTCGGAACCTATGCAAAGCAAGCCTCTTACAATTACATGAAATTCGCACTTTCCAAAGCGAATTACCCTGTCAGTTCTAAAGAGTGGAGCAAAAGTTTGATTGATACGGGAGGTTAGAAATGGGGTCGGGCTTTTGTTCTCATTTTTTAACAAGAAATAGACCACGAAAATGTTTTCAAAGAAAAGGGAAGGGCGATGGGAGAGAATCATATATGGTTTTCTAAATCTTATTACCCTGGATAGTAAGATTCTACGATAATCTTTTTGATCGGAAGGGAATATGCTTGGCCTACTTAGTAAATCTATGTAAAGGGGCCGAGATTCGGAGACACCTCACATTTTCAGGTCTGATTTGGAAAATGAACTGTCCACAAGGATAGAGAGGTCAAAATATAGAGAACATTTCTTTTTATATTTTAAAGGTTTTTATGAATGATGTACTTTTGTAACGACAGCTCCCTGGGCTTGCCATACTTCTGCCAAGAGGAACGGATATTCAAAGGAAACTTTCTTTTAAAGAAAAAGGAGTTTTAAGATGAACATGAGAAGTATAGGCCGACATGGAAATTCAAGATTATACCTAACATGGCTTATATTTTGATGAGGCTACCCTAGGTATGCAAGACATATTATCGTTATTATTATCATTATTATTATTATCGTTATTTGTAGTATTAGTATTAGTTTCATTATTATTATTATTATTATTATTATTATTATTATCATCATCATCATCATCATCATCATCATCATCATTATTATTATTGTTATTATTATCATGATTATTATTATCATTATCATCATCATCATCATCATCATTATCAGGGTTTGTATCTTTGTATCCGAAATGAGAATTTGAAGGAAGCGCATAAGCAATTTAGTTTTCTAATCAACCACATTTTTTAAAAGCGATTAAAATAATTTTTAAAAGAAATAGTTACTAACATGTTGCATTTCAAATATAAACTTCACCCCCCCCCCCCCCCCGAGAGAACAGCTTCTAATTATTCATGATAATGATAATTGGTTTCTTACGGCCTTCACATTGTGATGATCTAGTTATAAGAAGAAAAAGAGTGTGATGAAAAATAAATGACTGCTTTTTTACTTTCTGCATGTGATTGTGAAAACCTTATAATCAAGATTATAATTTCGTGATTAAATGGCCCTGAGAAAAATTGGGGGCATCTCGAAATCGATTTCTTCCTTTCTTTTCTTTTGATTTGTTTTGATTTGTTTTGTTTTTCACATTTTCATTTATGAACGCCAAATTAATCTGAACATTTTAGCTCGTTAATCATCTTCTTTATTGTGCAATGAATATAATAATCGACCTTGATTATTCTTTTGATACAAAAGGGAATACAGATTTGCTTTTATTGTATTGAATATGCAAAAAATATCTAAGACAATAACGTATCGAAATTCATGCTGTGTTTATATAACTCGGTGTGCACTTTAAGTCATGGGAACATACTTTTAATGTATTCATGTTCTGTTTAACATAGACAAAGCAAAGCATAATAAGTAGGGAATTACAAAAATTAAACTGAAAAATTAACTGTGCTACTAAAGGACACGGAATACATCCTGAGTAACCATGGTTACAGAAAAAACGACAGATTCTTTATAATGGCATCTGATAGGATTTACTGTCATACCAAGGAGATTCAAATGGCACGGTGACATTTGAAATGTTATGAATCAGTTATGTTCCTATACTGAATGAGTAATACCTTTCAAAAAAAATAAGCTCATTATCTCAATAACATTACGAGTTAATGGAAGCAACTAAAGATGAGTGCGAAGGGAACAGTGCAAGAGAAAGAGAAAGAGAGAGGAACGGTTCGCCACATACATAAATATGAAATCAAAGGTAATGACAGTGCAGAGAGAGAGAGAGAGAGAGAGAGATGAAGGAGAAAAAGAGAGAGAGGGGGGGGGGGGGCACGAAACATCAAGAAAGTGGAAATTGGCGATAAAGAGAGGGGCAGAAAGTGAGAAAACTGGAGAACATAAGATAAGGAGAAAAAGAAGAGAAAAACAAAAAGAGAAAGAGTGGGAAAAGCGATATAACAGAACAGATTATGAGATGATGAATAAAAGAGAGAGATGGGAAAAGAGAGAGAGAGGTGTATAGACAGGAATGAGAGAGGGGCAGAGAGAGAGAGAGAGAGTGTGTGTGTGTGTGTGTGTGTGTGTGAGAGAGAGAGAAAGAGAGAGGTTAGAGAGAAGGGGTAGAGAGAGAGAGAGAGAGGGCTTAGAGAGAGAGAGAGAGAGAGAGAGAGAGAGAGAGAGAGAGAGCGAGGAGAATAAGGGCTCATCATAAGTCACGTATTAGAGAAGGAGAAATAGAGAATGGGGAAAAGAAATGGGAAGAAAAAAAAATCCGAGTTCTTTTGCGTCAGTAACATTACAATTGTGTATTGTTTGTATATAAAAAAAAAAGTAATCCTTTATTATTTACTATGTCCACTATTACAAAGAAACATGAATATAAAGCCATACACCTGCCTGTTTCATATCATAATTGATATGAATGGAATACAGATTTTAAAATGCTACTTCTTTATTACAATATGGTTTATAAAATGTACCTAAAGACATGTTCAAAAGTAAATGAGGGCAAATTTGTTTTGCAAGCAATTAGTAAATGAGCTGTTTTATGGACAGGTCCATATCATATCAAAAAATAATCACGTAAGTCTTCAATTGAGCATTTTCATATGGATCGGCGTATGAAAGCTAAGATTTTAAGGATTTATGCAATTTAAGTGATTTTTGTGTATAGCGGCTGGCAGTCGCCACCAAAGAAAATGCATGAGATTAGCCATAGGCTGGAGCAATTGGTCTTAACAGATGGGTGAAATCTGAGGGAGCGAAGCGTCCGAGCGCAGGGATGGTCATCTTCTTCTCACTGTTTTACTCTTCTCCCAACAACAACCCCCCCCCTCTCTCTCTCTCTCTCTCTCTCCTCTCTCTCCCTCTCCCCCTCTCTCTCTCTCTCTCTCTCTCTCTCTCTCTCTCTCTCACTCGCTATGGATTTCTGGCACTTGAATGGGGAGAGTGTCACATCCCTATGCCCTATACCCTTCTTCTCTAGCTACAGTTAGGCCCGTATTCCCGAAAGGCGTCTAACTTTAATAAGCCCCCGCCTAAGTGTGTAGATTTAGGCTACCGAATTATGGAAAGCCGAATATCACCGTCTTTTAATCCTACAAAATCCCCATAGTTCCGGGACTAAATACAAATACAAAAAATGACACGAAAAAATTGATTTCTGATGCATTTTCATGTCGGAAAGTAATTTTGTTTCTTTATTCGTTACATAAATATAGTAATTTATACGGGACTTAGGGGTTGACGAATGGCCTTCCATAAATCAGTGGCCTAAGTTAAGCCAGGCTTAACTTAGGCCACTTTCGAGAATACGGGCCATTATCCAGTTTAACCCATTGCCCACGGGAATCGTAGGTTCATGTATTAAGCCTATGTGAATTCGATAATTCAGTAGTCA
Organism: Heliocidaris tuberculata; assembly: GCA_025618425.1. NCBI lineage: Eukaryota > Metazoa > Echinodermata > Echinoidea > Camarodonta > Echinometridae > Heliocidaris > Heliocidaris tuberculata. The sequence continues at coordinate 14,072,466 of CM046852.1, forward strand.
ACGGGTCATCAAGAATCACCACTTTGTTCGAATCATAGTGGAAGAACGATTAGCTGCCATGCGTAATGTCAATATGACTACTCGGATATATAACATTTCTTTAATCAGGTAAAGTACGTTGGAATAGAGTCAACATAATTATGATTATCAGAAAACCCATCGCACTATAAGATAGAATATACACTGAAATATGATCGGGTATTACAGTGCCGCGTTATAAAGAGAAACGTGCGTATACTACTACTACTACTACTACTACTACTACTACTACTACTACTACTACTACTACTACTACTACTACTACTACTACTACTACTACTACTACTACTACTACTACTACTACTACTAATAATAATAATACAACTACTGCTGCTGCTGCTGACAAAGCGGATTTCATTATGGGTTGAAGAAGTGTAGAAACATTTTCGCTGTCAAATGTAAGTTAAAGATCAACAGGGGCACCGTCTTTCTAGTGTCGAAAGCTGTTAAATATAATTATTTCTTTTGATTGAAGTTTAATACACACGATCCCGTGAAATAATGTAAAATGATCCACTCACCGAAACCCTTTGCCAACGCTGAAGGTAGCCCTTACTACCCCCCCCCCCCGCATGTTAACGTTTGTAAATAGTACACCCCACCATATTCTGGGGGGGGGGGCATATTTGACCCCAAATCCTAAAGCCCACTTTCCTGAACAAAGGAAAAAATACATTTTCTCTGAAATTTTACGAGAGACGAAAAGAAATAACAATTGCAATGTACAGCTAGGAACACTGTATCGGTATTACTGTGGCTGCGCAAATATCAGCTTGACTTGATTGTGACACTATATACATGGTACTATGGTAGAGAGAGAGAAAAAAAAAGATAAGTAGGTCTACCTTTATACTTAACTAGTGTTTTCGAGAATCAAACACAATGCCACTATACTACTCGAAATAATGATTTTGGAAATTCCTGTTTCTACTTCTTCTTCTTCTTCTTCTTCTTCGTCATGCTACGCCTCCATCTGCTCTTCTACTTCTTCTTTATATTCTTCTTTTTTTTCTTCCTCTTTCTCTTCTTCTTCTTTTATTTCCTTCTCTTTTTCCTTCTTCTTCTTCTTCTTCTTCTTCTTCTTCTTCTTCTTCTTCTTCTTCTTCTCTAAGTTATTTTTCTTCCTCTTCTCCTCTTTCTGCAGCTTTCTTTAGAGTAATCTTCCTTCCTTGCCTCATTCTAAAAGAAATCTTACAGAAATATAAAAAAAAAGATATACATTACCTTCACAGTCTGTAAAGTAGTTACTTGGAAACACACACACACAAAAAAAAAAAGACCCTCCAGCAAAATGTCACTAATTCCTCCAGATATTCAACACGCGGAAACGTAAAAACCCGTCAGCTCACATCCTCTTGGGAGAACATACATGTAATCTAACGCCCAGTTTCACACAGTTCGCCTAGTTGGAGGAAACGTTCCCATAGGTTTCTAATGCTGTAGTAATCATGGTAATTGTAGTACGGCAATGAATAGCATTTTTTGGTCTGGCAATCAGTGACTTACTCATGCGTTCAAAGCTCAGTCGTATATTGCAATATAACGGCGCCGTTTTTTAAAGAATGTTCTGAAAGAGTGATGCCCATTTTACGAGAATTCGACGGTGCACTAAAAGGATTTAGACTGAACCTATTGAAAGTCTGAGTTTAATCCTGTTCGTCTTGCAGGTCTCTTAAGCACAGTCTAAAACAAGAAAACCGAGAACTAGACCTAGCATTTTTGGTTGTACTGAGAAGAGTTTCTTTTTTTCTCTCCTTCTTCTTCTTGTTTTTTTTTTTTTTTTTTTCTAGGGGGGGGGGGGGGACGAGGGTAGTGGTGACTGTCGGGCAAAATCAATTAAGATCATTTATTTTTGTCGGGTATATGTATCGTGTTAATTCATTGTGGTGCACATAAATGAATGAAATTGTAGCAAGAATTGAAGTTTTTTTGTTGATTTGTGATCTTATGTGGTCCTAGAACAATTTCAGCTTTGTTTGCCCAAAAGGCAACCTTGAGCAATATTCATAATTTGCATAAATCCAAAATGGCCCCTGGTAGCCATATTGAAACCCAACTTTTGAACTACATGTCACATACTAGTCTATGATATATGTATAAAGGGGTTTTGAGGGACGTAGAATTAATTTCTAACGCACTTTTTGAAATTTAAGGTCACGTTTACGTCATAAAGGTCAAATAAAGGTCAAATTTGTTACCTGCTTACATGACATACATGCATAGTTAGATTTTTAAACTGTTATAGATGTCTAATGTTTTAATGAAGGGGTTTTGGGTGTGTAGAACTAATCTCTGAGATCATTCATTCATTCATTGTCAGAAGGGGTCGATTCAAGGTCAAAGTTGACCTTGATATAATGGATAGTACTTCGTTGAGATATTATTTGTTGTTGACGGGTATGTGGTGCCGAAAGCCTTGATGATGTTATAATTATGTTCAATTTAAGTTGTGTTCATGAACAGAAGTTCAGGTCAAAGTTCAATCTCATCTCTGGGTCACAAAGCTCAAATTCAAATATCTCTCATTAATTTTTGAATTCATTGCCATGACTTAGAGAATAGTATATGTGTTCAGAATTTTGCCGCTTCAAATCATCTCAGTTTGGTTTCTTTACGTTTTTGTATACTGCAAACCACTGAATGTTGAATTACTGCAAATATATTAGGTCATATGACTCGAGGTGCTACAGTTCAGGGTGTCTATAGCACCTATGCATAGCACTGACGTCCAGTGGCGTAATGAGCCAAAACATTGAGGGGGCTGCGCCAGTAAGAATAAATTGAAGTATTTTCTAAAACGCCAGGAACGCAATAATGCTATACTCGTATGTAAATCATTTGAATGGTACATCCCCGCCCCTCCCACAAATAATAAGACTGTGCATTGTTTGCTGTACAATGAAAATGTTGCACTTATCTAACGCCCATGCTAAATTAAATATTCTATTTTGCGTGGTCGCAAAACAATAAAATCTTTACTTTACGTTTTGTGGTTTGAAACTTTGCATTTTAGACCACTTTTGTACACACAAGTAATGATCAAAGTCTGAGCTTGATATCCACTCTTTTCCTTTTTTCTTTTGCGACTTTCAATTTCAGGGGACAATTACTCTCTGCCTATTCTATATCTGAATATTCAATAGTACGACAATACACCCGATGGTGGACTGTACTTTACGAGAAGAAAAATATCTGTTTAGAGATTTTCTTTAATTTAAAGTTGAAGTGGATTAAGAGGATTTTTCTATTGGGAATAGTGAAAGCTGGCATTCTAGAGCCCTTCTGAGCCTGAGTAGTGTGACATATTATTATTATTATTATCATTTACTTCCCTAAGTTTCGAAAGAAATTTCACGATAGTGTGAAAACAAATTGTAAAGGGGCTGGTTTGGGTATAAGAGGAAAATTCCCCTCCTATATAATAAGAAAACTGTGATAAAAATATATATATCTTGCATGCAAAAGATGCATATATTTCTATGGAAGGGGGAATACTAAGAAAATTCAGCCATTTATACGTTCTAAATGACGTACTACTGGAATCAGAGAAATGGGTATATAAAATGAAAGTCTATTGTTTTTATATTTCTTTCTTTCTTCTTTCTTTCTTTCTTTCTTTCTTTCTTTCTTTCTTTCTTTCTTTCTTTTTTCCCTTCCTTTCTTTCTTTCCTTCTCCTTTCTTTTCTTTTTTTTTTCCTTTTTTTCCCTTTTTTCTTTTTGGTATTGGAAGTTTTTTTTTTGGGGGGGGGAGGGCTGCAGCCCCCCCCCCTACCACCCATACGCCAGTGCTGGCGTCTGTGACAGTCTTGCTGGGCTGTTGATGATGTAGTAATGCACTTGGAAAATCATTTGGCTTGTATTAATGGTAATGATCTTTGTTGGAACCAAGAGCGATATACTAAGATTCTGAAGCTGTTACATAATTTTTCTTGTACATCAAGTTAACAGATAGCTTCAGCATAGGTTATTCTCCGCCTTACATTTACGTCGCACTCAGCATGCTCATATGGATATCCAAGTAGGCAAAATCTGTCACCGGCTAATTGAGTACTAACACAGCCCTTTAAGCATGTTAAGTTGTAGGAATAAACATGTGGCACTATAATAAAATGATGCATTTCCTTTTAATTGTTCAGATACTACAAAAATTATTATAGCAGATGAGAAGTGCTCGACAGGAAAACATGGAAATCTTCCCAATGGATATTACTGGAATTTATCTCTACTATCTGAGAACGAAAAATCCCTTAACACAGTATATTTCTGTCTCAAAAATTGATGTTGAAAAGCCATGTAAAATATCTTGATTGTGGATTTCTTCTGCCACTCTTGCTTGAAATTTGGCTGTATGTGTGAGATGGTCTGATCTATATTGTTGCAATTATAATGCAAACTTGCAGTTCTAGCATGTAGATTATATTAGGACTATGCAGTTTCTATGCAGGACGGTCCATGTGTTCATCAAGGGTATGGTGCCGAAAGCCTTGATGTTGTTATAATTATTTTCAATTTAAGTTGTGTTCATGAACAGAAGTTCAGGTCAAAGTTCAATCTTATCTCTGGGTCACAAAGCTCAAATTCAAATATCTCTCATTAATTTTTTAGTTCATTGTCATGACTTAGAGAATAGTATATGTGTTCAGAATTTTGCCGCTTCAAATCATCTCAGTTTGGTTTCTTTACGTTTTTGTATACTGCAAACCACTGAATGTTGAATTACTGCAAATATATTAGGTCATATGACTCGAGGTGCTACAGTTCAGGGTGTCTATAGCACCTATGCATAGCACTGACGTCCAGTGGCGTAATGAGCCAAAACATTGAGGGGGCTGCGCCAGTAAGAATAAATTGAAGTATTTTCTAAAACGCCAGGAACGCAATAATGCTATACTCGTATGTAAATCATTTGAATGGTACATCCCCGCCCCTCCCACAAATAATAAGACTGTGCATTGTTTGCTGTACAATGAAAATGTTGCACTTATCTAACGCCCATGCTAAATTAAATATTCTATTTTGCGTGGTCGCAAAACAATAAAATCTTTACTTTACGTTTTGTGGTTTGAAACTTTGCATTTTAGACCACTTTTGTACACACAAGTAATGATCAAAGTCTGAGCTTGATATCCACTCTTTTCCTTTTTTCTTTTGCGACTTTCAATTTCAGGGGACAATTACTCTCTGCCTATTCTATATCTGAATATTCAATAGTACGACAATACACCCGATGGTGGACTGTACTTTACGAGAAGAAAAATATCTGTTTAGAGATTTTCTTTAATTTAAAGTTGAAGTGGATTAAGAGGATTTTTCTATTGGGAATAGTGAAAGTTGGCATTCTAGAGCCCTTCTGAGCCTGAGTAGTGTGACGTATTATTATTATTATCATTTACTTCCCTAAGTTTCGAAAGAAATTTCACGATAGTGTGAAAACAAATTGTAAAGGGGCTGGTTTGGGTATAAGAGGAAAATTCCCCTCCTATATAATAAGAAAACTGTGATAAAAATATATATATCTTGCATGCAAAAGATGCATATATTTCTATGGAAGGGGGAATACTAAGAAAATTCAGCCATTTATACGTTCTAAATGACGTACTACTGGAATCAGAGAAATGGGTATATAAAATGAAAGTCTATTGTTTTTATATTTCTTTCTTTCTTCTTTCTTTCTTTCTTTCTTTCTTTCTTTCTTTCTTTCTTTTTTTTTTCCCTTCCTTTCTTTCTTTCCTTCTCCTTTTTTTGCTTTTTTTTTTCCTTTTTTCCCCTTTTTTCTTTTTGGTATTGGAAGTTTTTTTTGGGGGGGGGAGGGCTGGAGCCCCCCCCCCCCCCCTACCACCCATACGACAGTGCTGGCGTCTGTGACAGTCTTGCTGGGCTGTTGATGATGTAGTAATGCACTTGGAAAATCATTTGGCTTGTATTAATGGTAATGATCTTTGTTGGAACCAAGAGCGATATACTAAGATTCTGAAGCTGTTACATAATTTTTCTTGTACATCAAGTTAACAGATAGCTTCAGCATAGGTTATTCTCCGCCTTACATTTACGTCGCACTCAGCATGCTCATATGGATATCCAAGTAGGCAAAATCTGTCACCGGCTAATTGAGTACTAACACAGCCCTTTAAGCATGTTAAGTTGTAGGAATAAACATGTGGCACTATAATAAAATGATGCATTTCCTTTTAATTGTTCAGATACTACAAAAATTATTATAGCAGATGAGAAGTGCTCGACAGGAAAACATGGAAATCTTCCCAATGGATATTACTGGAATTTATCTCTACTATCTGAGAACGAAAAATCCCTTAACACAGTATATTTCTGTCTCAAAAATTGATGTTGAAAAGCCATGTAAAATATCTTGATTGTGGATTTCTTCTGCCACTCTTGCTTGAAATTTGGCTGTATGTGTGAGATGGTCTGATCTATATTGTTGCAATTATAATGCAAACTTGCAGTTCTAGCATGTAGATTATATTAGGACTATGCAGTTTCTATGCAGGACGGTCCATGTGTTCATCAAGGGTGTGGTGCTGGAAAGGTAGGGCTTATAGTTTAAAACAATATAAAGGACGTTCCCTTGCCGAATTTGATGACCTGGGCCTCGTAACACAAAGGTTTGCGATTAATCGCAACATCTGATACCCCAATCTACATCATTGTCTCACGAATATCTCGTTCAAAATGATGACCCCTACAGACCAATCAAAACGGTTGTTTCAAATCTGCGACTGATGGCAAATCTTAGTATTAAGGGCACCGATCTCCACGTAAATGTTACGTGGAGATCAGTGGAACATCGTCTCAATATCCACCATGCTGCCTGAGTTTGATGGTTCATCATAACCAAAGTAGGTGTTTCGTTCCCGTCTAATAAAACTCTTGGTATTATGAATACTGTAGAACTGACCAGCCACATATGAATAGTTACCTGAGATAACATTTCGTGAGATCATTCTCATGCCTAAACCAAGACTTGAATCCAGTAAACCCTTCTGGATTTCTGCAGACAAACCAGATGAAGCAAGAGTCTACGTTGCTTGCGGAAAGTATCATGTAATAAACATGAAGAATACCACCAAACCTGTGCTAGACCCCACCACCATGCTTCTGGGTTTTCAGCTAGACAAATACTGGACACTGACACGAACATAATCCATACTTTACATCCCATGTTTGCAGATAATCCCTATAACTGAAAATTTAGGGTACAACTGAGGGTGTAAATGGTGATATAGTATAAATGGTGATATCCATTAGTTATACCAGATCATCATCACCACTGTGAATAATTGTGGACTACAACATTGTTTCACTTATATTATTTACAATATATGTGTGACAAAAACTGACCGTGATAGTCCCCTGTTTGTTCCATTGGTCGACCAAAGAGAGTAACTCGGAGTCACACTTTTTGTTTTTGGCCATTAGAAATGCAAAACAAATTGGGTAGAAGACAAATCATTCCTATTTATTTGTGCCATATACAAAACATACTTGACCTCTCACCCTGTGATCAAGATACATCAGAGTTTGACTTAACTTTAATTGGCTGAAATTGAGTTATAAAGCTAAAAACACCACCGCGAGATTCGGACCACAAACCTTCATAGGCACATTACACAAATCTAGCATGCACTGTCAAGTTCAACTTTGACCTTGAACTGATCCCTTTGTGACTGAAATTAACTGGAATTTTGAATGAAGTATATCATCATAGATTGATTCTGCATTATTATCTACAATTTGGATAGAAATAATTCTGAATACAAATATTATCCTCTAAGCATTGACAATGAACTAAAAATGACTCTAAAAAATCCCGGGTCAGATTTGACTCGGAAATCAGTCCGTTGGGGCCACACTCCGTTCAGGGTCAAAAATGACCTGGAATAAGGTCCGATGTGACCATTTCTGGGTCAGGTCTGGTCCTTTCTGTGTCACATCGGACCTTATTCCGGGTCATTTTTTACTCGGAACTGAGTGTGGCCCCAACGGACTGATTTCCGGGTCAATCTGACCCGGGATTTTTAAGAGTATATACGCTGTATCTGAATTTGACCTTTGTTACCCAGGGGTGAGATTGAACTGTGACCTGACCTTCAGTTTGTGAACTCGACTTAAACTGAAAACATAACATCATCAAGGCATTCGGCACCACATACCCGTCAAAGACAAATCATATCTAACCAAACTGACCCATTCTGACCAATAAATGAATGAATGATCTTAGAGATTAGTTCTACACACCCAAAGCTCCTTCATTTGAACATTAGATACCTATAACAATTTAAAAATCTAACGTATGCACAGTCATGTATATGCATGTAACAAATATGACCTTTATTTGACCTTTATGACCTAAACGTGACCTTAAATTTCAAAAAGTGCCTTAGAAATGAATTCTACGTCCCTCGAAACTCCTATATACATGTATCATACACTAGTATGTGACACGTAGTTCAAAACTTGTGTTTCAGTATGGCTACCAGGCGCCATTTTGGATTTATGCAAATTATGAAAATTGCTCAAGGTTGCCCTTAGAGCAACAAAGTTGAAATTGTTCTAGGACCACATAAGATCACAAATCAACGAAAAAACTTCAGCGTACGCAACTTTTCTAGGTTCGCTAGTGACTACATAGGAGTGCCAAATGGACTATACGGAATTAATAGTAGGTTAAATGATGGCAGGTTCATTCATTCCCTTGACCTCTATATCATGCGAATTCATTGCAAAACGTGTACATGAATGGATGAAATTGAAGCATGAAAGTTCGTGTCATGGAATGATTATCTCATCAACACATAAAGGAAGAGTGAATTGAAATATTCAATCTGAAGTCTCTCATATAAACGCATGTCAGCTCTACCATCGATTAGTCTCTTTATCCATAATTCGACCCACAACGTATCGTATATCTCGAGGCAAAATCTTACACTAGGCCCGTCCTCATCAGCCCGAGTTTTCAAAATATCCCGATAATTCTGATTCAGCTGAACCGATCAGAACTAGCTCGAGCTAATTTGTAATCCAGATCCAATCAGCGTGTTATATTGTGGGCTCAAACTCGAGCTTACAAACCCAACTAGAGTGTCTTTGTGAGATAGCGCGATATTGCAGGTGAATTGATGAACTTGAGTTTCCACTCGGATTAATCTATTCACGCTATCGAATTAGAATCACGGCGACCTAAGAGCGCATGCTCCGTACATGCCGTAGTTCGGTAAAATTCCAAGTCACAGCTGGAATCGCTCCACTCGCACTGATGGAAACGGGATGTTTCAAACTCTGATTTTGTGTTTGCTTGTTTGTTTTTGTTTGTTTGTTTGTTTGTTTTTTTCCTCGAGTAGCGCTGATCTGTCTCGAATCTCGAGCTTGATCCCAATTCGGGCTAATGGAAACGCATCTATTGTCCATAATAGTGACACTGGCATACCTTTGATCCGGACATGTAGCCGGGGGGGGGGGGGGGCATTGCAGTTCATTCTTGCTTACTATAGGTAGACTAACTACGTCCCAAAAAAATCTTTAATCTATAATAACATTGGGAAAAATAGAGTAACATTTAAAATGATTATATTCTCTTTGGGGAAAAATTCTAATGATTTTTTTTTTCAAACTGCGCTTGGCACGATGATTCTTTTATTCATTTATTAATTCATTGTCATTATTAATATTATTTATTTTTATTCATTTTTTTTTTTTTTTTGTAATGCCAAAAAAAATCTCAGCTTCATGTTTTACTGAATTAATCATTCATGAATAGACCACATTATTGACTTGAGGAACCATAATCAATTTAGTCAAGATAATGTGCTTACCCACTTTGTTTCTTCTAATACTACTTATGGGATGTGGTGCCTCTAATATAATTTTTTTATGAAAGTTTGTGAGTTTGCAGGAGCACAGTCATTGTTTGAAAGGAAAAGTATTTTTGCTATTTTCTGTGTATATAAACATTCAAAATAAAACACCAGAAAAATGGTAAATTTCGGAAGATTAGTTCACTAAAATCCTATTGAAAGTACAAAAGGTAATGCAGGTTTACACAATGTTGAAGGGCAAGTAACCATATAAGTTTGATCTGAATAAATCAGCAGACCAGGCTCTCCAAAACTAATTTAGAAGTGAGGCGTTCAAAATCAGCAAACTGTTCAAACGGCATGGATTTGTGCATGGATGCATGGCATTAATCCGTTTGTCACCCCCCCCCCCCCCCCCAAAAAAAGGGGGGGGGGGTTGTTGACGAGCTACCTGTGCCCTACTCTTTGCATGCTGCATGTGTCCACAGAAATCTCAAATTAAAATGCCATCCTTCATGACTGTGATTTCGGCGTTTTGGGCTTTAAAAATCCAGAACGCGCTTAAAGCTTTCAGGACAGGAATTATTTCAGGGCTAAATTGATCACATTTTTTTCTTCAAATTGGCAACAATAATATTTTTCTTTTAGTACTACAAGATTGTAATAAGGGGTAATGTCTTTGAAAACAATATACATGGTTAAAAGAATTGGCGAAAAGTTGAAAAAGTTGCCAATTTTGATAAAAAACAATGATTTTGAACCTCTCAATGTGTTGCCAATTTAAGGATTTTAAATCTTATTCTCCTTTTTAAAATTCCTGGGATCAAACGCAATATTGTCATGTAACAAAAATGGACACAGTGTGTGCAGAAATTTTTGCTCTTTCTACTCATGTATCTGGTATATTTTTCAGGGCTCTGAATCAAAAGTTATTGAGCCCAACCACAAAATGTGGTCAATTGTCTCGAAAGGGTTAAAGGGATCATGTTTCCTCGATAGGGAAAAAAGACTAGACTTATTATACATGAGGGAATATATGATTGGGTGCGTAAACAATTTCATTTAAATATTTTTTTTTCTCTCTCTCTCTCTCTGGAATCACCCGCTGTCGTCTGCCTGGTCTAGAAGCAGCTGGGCCTGGTTTGAACCCCCTCCAGTCCAAAAAGCACTCCCCACTAATCTTCACGATTATTTGCGAGTCAAGATGACGCGAGAGACTACTGGCCATCATAGCCACAGGGGATAATTTTGAAAGAAAATCGAGCTTGACTTCCGCCGCTGAGATAGCTAGCAAAAAAACAAAAAACAAAAAAAATAGATCAATTTCGATCGGACGCTTCAAGATCATGGTTACAAATTTGGGAAATAAAGTTGTGTAAAATAATAGCGAGTACGTGTTGTCAGCACATCTGTCTGTCGCCATGAGATCTATTTTTTAATGAAACGATGACAGTATTGAAATTAAGAACATTGGACATGCCTGTTAGAAGATGATAGGATATTGGGAAAAGTGTGGCTTTTATAGGAGGATGTGGCTGTGGGGGGTCTCGCCATATGCTGTGGAAATTATATATGCAAATTAAATTGGCTCACATGGTGATTTCTATTCGAATCACTGAACGACTACTTAAATGGCATACGATAGACTTAATTCTACATTGAAATGAATACTTAAAGGAAAATCCACTCTTTGCAAAAAGCTGATTATCCATATCAAATCCAAGAACCCCATTTAGTGCGCGAGTGCGTGTAGGATACTCGTGGGCGCACAAGTACATAAATGCATATACTGTACATATCGCATGCAGAATGAACAAATAAGCCAGGTTTTGCCATTGGCTTGCGTCTGAAAGATATTTATTTAAAGCTAAAACGCGAACGCAATATTTGACCAATAAACATGATCATTCTTATATCATGGGGAAGCTAAAAAGAGACTTAGAAATGACTCATTGGAACTAAGCTATTCGATATCAGAGAGAGAAATTATATTGAGTTGAAGTCGTCCTTGTGTACAAAAAAGTGGGAATTTACGTACAGTTTCATTCTTTTTGTGATAAAAAAAGGGCTCTGTTTGACCCCCAACGCGAATGCAATTGACATCTTTGCATTAATTTCAAATATAAAATGTAAATAAACATGATATCATCCGCATCATATCAGTGGAACTAAGGATAAAAATGGGAACTTTTTTTTCACAAATGACCAAAATGTTTACAAAATGTAATATTTCCAGCGATATTTCCGTAGAGTACGCACGCACGGGAAGCACCCGCGGACTCAGTTTTACAAAGGATTCGATATGCATAGTAGAAATGTCCCCTGAAAAGGATTGCTATTCAAATACCTTCACTTTCAAAATATGACAAGAAAACAGGTGAAATGTTTGGGCCGAACATTTGCGTGTAGTCCCATATACATATTTCTGTGTGCAGTACATGTGACTCTCAGCAGTATATTGAGTCAATTTCTCCTCATTTTGGTGATTCCAAAACCTCACAGCATACACCAGTTCTTATGTGCTAGATAATCAACCTTTCCCAATGGCTTTGAGACAGTTTATTTGACAATTCAGTCTCATCACCAGAACTCAACTTTAACTGTTTACCTTTAAGTTGCCCTAAACTCAACTTCCTAAATGGCGCCATTAAAAAGGATTTGGAAAATGCATGTGCATCTTATTTTCCCATCATGCACCATTCTCCCTTGTAGAAGCTTGGAATGTATTTGCTGGCAATTTTCTACGTTTGCAAGTTACTAAAGTAAGAGTTTGCAAGAAAATATACTTATTTCCCAGGCGAGTTGTTGGTTAAATTTCAAAATGAAATACGCCTAATTTCTAATTATAATCTTAAGTTAGGAATGAATATAAAATGGCGCTGTTCACATTCTACCAGTTTAAAGTAACCTGTTTAATGATAATGTTAAGTCTACATTCCCACTGTGACAGTGGCTTAAAGCTACCTCAAACTGGTAAAATTTGAATAGTGCCATATTACGGTCATTCCCCCTTTAAAAAAAACTAGTAAATCGCTTGAAAATTAAGCACATTTTTAAAAAAAAATCCCAAACTTTTGACTTGCAAATATAGGAAACTGCTTGTAAGTACTTTTTAAGCCTCTACAAGGGAAAGTGGTCCATGAATGGAAAATAAGCCGCAAAGAAGTTTTCTTTAAAAATCTTGTAAAATGTTGGAGCTATTTAGTTGTTTCAGTTTAAGGCAACTTAAAATTAAGTACCGGGGAATTACGATTTCGAGAATTCTGTGACAAGCAAGTTTTGTAAAAAGCCGCAGATGGTTGAGTACTGGTAAAGCTGGAACATGATTCGTGAGTGTTATCATTCTGTCTTTTTGAGTTTAGAAGAACATCACAGTAGAAAATGTTCCCCAAGAGTACTGCTCTTCAAATGCTCTCATATCATTGCATATTCGAAATATAACGAGAAATAGCTGACGTTTTTGGCGAGAACATCCACGCCACATGTGTGTGTGTGGGTGTGTGTGTGCGTGTGTGTGTGTGTGTGTGTGTGTGTGCAGTCCCATATACCTATTTATGAGTACAGTGCATATGCTTTTCAGAAAGACTGGGTCAGTTTCTTATCATTTTGTTGCTTCCGAAACCTCACAGTAAACACCAACTTTTAGGAAGATATGATCAGCCTTTCTTAATTTCGTTCACAATGTAATCGCATGACCAGGGGGGCATTTCATCAAGTGTCTTGTCGGTGATTTTTGCCGACAAATTTGCTCTCAGCCAATCAGATGCAAGGATTTCAGTAGCTCATAACAGATACTAAAACTTGTCATTGATGACAAGTTTTATGAAACAGTGCCCTGAACTCAAGTTCACCTTTAAAGGGGGTACCCAATGCTGAAACAATGTTAGTTCATTTAAAAGATCATGATTTTATTAGAAGAAAATCATCTGCCTTAAATTTTTTTTTAAATTCGTGTTGCCAGAAAATCCCCGAAATATGGTAAGATTTCAGGATATTTTGGCCCCTCAGCTGTGTCCCAATTTCAGCTAGGTAACCACAATGACGTCAAAGTGGTTACCTTGTCGCGCAATTATAGCAAAATGCGCGCAAGGTGTAATGCATTTTGTACAGTCTAGCGCGCAACACATCTGCAATACGCGAACCTGGGTAACCACTTTGACGTCATTGTGGTTACCTAGCTGAAATTGGGACACAGCTGAGGGGCCAAAATATCCTGAAGTCTTACCATATTTCGGGGATTTTTCTGGCAACACGAATTTTAAAAAAACTTAAGGCAGATGATTTTCTGCTAATAAAATCATGATCTTTTAAATGAACTAACATTGTTTCAGCATTGGGTACCCCCCTTTAACGAACGCAGTTGGGCTTTAAAAGTTGGGTTGTGTCGACAAATAATGAAAGATAGACATGAGATCGGAGGAAACAAAAAGAGAGAGTATCACGATTTCTCTCTTTGGGAATGAATCAATTGCCATTCTGAAATGTCCTATGGGAGTAATTCGAATCACGCCTGGCATGAATGATCATATCTCCCTAACACAGAATGCTGCGAATGTTGTGCGTGATATATGCAGAGGTTGCGATATGAAAATCTGGAGCATCGATGCATGTAATAACGAGAAACAGGAGACCAAATGGGTGGGGAAATATTTTTCTTGATATTATCTTTGAATTAAAGGCTTGTTTTCATAAACGTGGACTGATTTAAATCCTGGAATTGAGTGTCAAGCTATTTTTTTAAAACAAACTAATTACTGCCATTCTGTAATTCACCGAAGAAACGAATTCATTGCATTCATGACATGAAAATAATATATTGATTAATGATGTTGCCATGATTTTTTATTCATTCATATAGCTACAAAATTATGGTAATTTATTAAGATGGAGAATTCGGCACTACGCACTCAGTAAACCAATGGACTATCGAAATTTACCCGATTTATAACATGCTTAAACCTTGACTGAAGTTGGTATGGTAAGTCTAGTACTTTTATGGATACCGTCCATATTCGCTAGCATATTATTGTTCTCGATGTAGTCAACGTATTGCAAATCTATTGCATAACTTGAAGCTGTTTTTGTTTCCTTCGAATTCTAGTCCCTGTTTTCTGAGCTGACCTTTCTCTGTGTGTAGTGTTCATTCAAATACACAATTTCTGATCAAACTTCTGAAAACAATCAGTTCCAAGGTTTTCACCCTGGCTTTCCTTTATTTTAATATTTAATTTCTTATTTTAGTACTATTTCTCGAAAATATTTTCATGCAAAATGGAATTGCCATTTCTGTTTCAATCTCCTTTTTACGTTCCCTAACTTTTTTTTTTAATAAGAATGTTTTCATTTTAGATTGTATTCGCTAATTTTTCACAGTGCTTTTCAAACATTTCGTTGTAGTTTACCTTGAAATATTTGTTTCTTCTCTCTCTTTTGTGAGATGTCATTTCCTGCTTTCCTTGTGCTTCAGAACCTTTGATGTATTTACCTAGTCATCGATTCCGAGTCACATCAATAAATCATGCAGCCCCAAAGCAACTCATCAATATCATTTTTTCAGCTTCACAAAGCTGATTTAAATTTAACTCCTATTCGCAAGGGAGACCCAGATGGCGCTATGAGCGATTAAGGTTGGGCGTTATTTAAAAAAAAATGAAACAACACACACACACACGCACACACACACACACACACACACAAATAGAAAATAAAACAGCTTAACAAACTTGGTTCAATCTGATGTCTGGCTAGATAAGAGAAAAGCAGAGCCTTACAATAATAAATTCCATGCACTGATGATTTACAATTGATAACATGTTCTTAATAAAGGGTATGAAAATCTAAACGTGAAAAAGAGGTGGCTGAGTTCTGGTACACGTGAAAATAATTCGTGAGCTTTTCTTACATCAATGAGACAGAGTATCTGAGTAAAAGTGTCTCTTGAAACATGCGAAAAGGACTACTGTTCAAATTCCCTGATATTGGTAATATGACGAGAAAAAGCTTAAAAGTCTGGACCAAACATTCATGCAACATTATTGTGTGTAGTCCCACATAGCCATTTCTGTATGTAGTGGTGATCACTGTAGATATGCGATTTTCGGCAAGATTTAGGTCAACTACTTATCATTTTGCTGATTTCATGGCCTTGAAATACATATTTTTATATGTACCACGTGATCTACCATTGGCAAGCGATTGTTTCTTTGACAATGCAATAAGCCAGTTCTTAATTACTACATGTTACAAATGACCCTGAAATGACCCCAATCTGTACGCGCACGCTCATTCTGTTTTGGGTAGACGCGCTGATTGTTTAACATGTAGAATCATACTGATGCGCTCATCGTGGAGCGTACAAAACGACAGCGTATGAAGATCAATGGTACTAGGTACAAATGAACTTTATCAGCGCATGCGCAAATTGTTATTACGAAATGGCTTATTGCATGACCACAACTTTATATAACGTAGGTCTGCGTTATTTTTCTATGAAATTAAAACGGGAAATCCCCAAGCATTGTTTTTACTGTTTACGTGATATATACTACACGCATTCGTTCGACTAATTCATTAATTTGTAAAATGTAATTAAATGGCGTTCATTTGTGCAATTTCAAATCAAATCTTAGAATAGATTACCTTGCTCACATAAAATGTAGTCCAATAACATTGTACAGTTTAATCAGAACTTACATGTATCAAGGATTTTGTTGTTCTTACTCGCTTTAAAAAAAATAAATCGAGTAATCACTGAAGACAATGCCCCGCTGGAGCGAAAACAGAGTGAAAATTAACTATTTTCTTTTTAGAGAGCACTCGATTTTCACTCCTAAACAAGTCATCACTGGTGTGACTTCCGGGGAGTGAAAAAAAAGTGAAAATCATTTTTTGTTTTGTTTTGATTTGTTTTGTTTTTGTTTTTGTTTTTGTTTTTGAGAGAGAGAGTATTGTTTAGCGGGTGAGTTCTTTTTTACACGTCTGTTATGTCTTACAATGGTAGCGTCAAATAGAATAATGGAAATCCTTCTAATGCTGCACTTAGGACAGTCGAATACCAACTTGATAAAGTATATCCCACTCGAGGTAAGATAATCAGGAGTGTAGGTCAATGCCATGGCTTGTGCATATCGGGTGCGCAGCTTCTTCGGCCGGGACCTGTTATCTCGTTATTTATATTAATTTCTCGAATATCAGATTCTCGAGAAAAATGTTGATACTTGACCTTAAGGCATATAAATAATCACCGGATGGATACAAAATATTTTTGGTTGTTGTTTTCAAATCATGTTGTATTAAGTACAGATGCTGAGCCGGTAATACATTGAAGTGAAAGAAATAACACATGTTCCATCTGAACTCTTAAGAATGCCTTTGTTGTTAAACATATCTTAAATCGTACTATTATATCTGAAATTCACGATGTACACTGCCCTCCAAAAGTTTGGATACACTTGTATTATTTCAGAACTGATTTTTCACAATCACCTACATTTCATTTATCATCAGCTTTTTGGCACTGTAACAATTTGGTATCAAAGTGAAGGGTAGAAATCAGCCTTAAAGTTGCTACCACTTCAACATATTATGAAAAGCATTTCAGGAGGCAACCTGCCCCACAAAATATCATTTCCAGCGGAAAATATGACGTCACTGGTTTGGTCAATTGTGCAAACATTTTTGCTTTTTCGGCATTCTATAAAATCTGACCCTTGTTTTCACTGATGAATATTAAACATTCATTGACTAATAAACAATAAACATTCCCTTACTCATGCAGAAAACTAATATTTTCATCTAATAAACACATCAATATTTTGGGATCACCTCAAAGCATTTTGTTTCTGTTTTTCTTTTGTCATGAAAAATTATATTTTAATGTTTATTCTTTGCATTTGCGTTATATTTTCAAGGAAAATAATGCCTGAATTAATAACAGCTTGCATGAGATGCATTGAAGTAGACAGGTCCTCATATGTGGGGGGTATGATTTCCCTCAAGGGCCATATATATAATATATATATATATATATATTTATAAAACGGGTTCAAGAATGTAGCCATCCTGATTGGTCAAATAACACCACGTGACCGTGCAAAAAAAAAGTGATAACGCACGGCGAGGGGACTAACGCACGGCTAATCCGGATCAAACACTAAGATTGTAAGAAAACACTAAGATTGTAGACCCGTTTTATAAAACTTTTAATACATGGTTGTGAGGTCGTGCATTAGTGCGATCCAGCAACACGCAGGTTTTTATCGTGGTGTCTAACACACTCGGCTACGCCTCGTGCGTTAGTACACCACGATAAAAACCTTTGTGTTGCCAGATCGCACTAACGCACTCCCAACCATGTATTAATAGTATAATATATATATATACACACATGAATATATGTACATTTAAAACACACACACACGCACGCACACGCACACGCACACACGCACATAGTGTGTGGGGTGGCGTAGCCAGGATTTTTCAACAGGGGGGGGGCAGACGTGAAGGATCGAACCGCGTAGCCAAGATTTCATTTCAGGGGGCGGTTGTGCTCCCCAGGGGGTGGCTGCAGGGAGGGGGGAGATTTCCCCCACCCCCCCCCCCCCCTCCCGCGCGAAGCGCGAAAGCTCTGACGTTTTATAGCAAAGATAACGGCTCATAGCGCCTTTTTAGGCTTTTTTTCTCTTACTTTCCCCGCTTTTTCGCTCTCGCTTTTTTTTTTTTTAGGGGCTGAACTTGTAGGGGCATGGCCCCCTTGAACCCCTGGCTACGCCAGTGTGAGGGTGTGTTAATGGTTTTTCTCTTTACATGTCCAAGATACAACTTTAGCATCATGCTTTGCCGTTTTGTAGTATGATTTGAATATCGAGCAAACAATATTCAAAATTTGTGAGGTCGCAATTACATTGTAATATAAAAAAAGGGGAAACACAATGCTGATGGGGTTTCATTTGCAAAATTTCACAATGAAAATTCATTCAAGCTATACTTTTAATACGAGCGAGCGTAGCGAGCGAGCATTTGGGAATATTGGCTCTAAGTCACTTTGGATTAGGAGCACATGTTATGGAAAAGGGAAACGTGGTACTTATCATGGGGAAAAGGACACTTATTAGAAAAATAAATGAATGTGTAGAAAGAAGGCAGTTATCAGAGGTGAAAAGGGGTATTAATCAAACCTGAAAAAGGGGCATTCATAAGAACGGAAAATGTTCTTATGAAGTAAAAAAAGAATTAAATCAGTGCCTATATGTTACAAAGAAAAATATAACTTGTTACATTAAAAGGGATAAAAGGGATTAAAAAGGATAAATGCTCTTGTTGAAATAGGAGCATTTATCAAAGGTGAGGTGAGGGATGAGGTGTAATTTTTAAAATGGGCACTTATAAGAATACGGAACGGGAACTTATTCGAAAGAAAAATGGGGGTAATTATCTGAAGTTACAGGGAAAAGTAGGTGCACTGTACCCAATGCAACCCCCGGAGCGGTGCTTCTGACCGGGTCTATGTATATTTGGGTGATGATGACACAGGTCATCATCCTCGATAAATATTGGGGTGATGTTTTCCCTCTTTCCCCACCACATTCGATTCCTGTGACTATATTTTCATTTCAATTTTGGAAATTGTTAGTATTACTAATAACATGAGTGTGGCAAAATTGCATTATAAAGGAAAGTTACCGACTGAATAATCGAAATCTAAATCGAGAATAATTACATGTACTTTTAATCTAAATAAATTTTCTGCATTATGGCTTTGAAGAAAATCACCTTGAAATATATTGGGGGATGGTAAAACAGGCCACCCCCCCCCCCCACTTCATTTTTGTTTAAAGATTATACCTCCATATCCTTCACTGATCAACACCTATGTTGTATAATTTGAAGTAGATGGTTTTCACTTTCTTGTAGGTATAAAAATATATCGAGAAAAATCAGAAGCAACGACAGAATTGTAGATAAATATTTAAAAAATCATAAATCTACAATATTGTACATAAATGAATAATGTCTATATTAAAATAAGGAATATATAAATTCGAATAATATTAATACATATGATGTATCAAATTATATTTATCTAAAACATATAATAGACATGTATATTTTCCACCATTTTTTTGTTTTTGTTTTGGGGTGGGTGAAACCTGGGGGGATGTTTGTACACACCATCCCCCCTCTATCTACGCCCCTGATAAGATGCACATTCATTTATTTTTCAAAGGTTTATTTAATCACGTTTCGAATAATAAAGACTTCTCATCAGAGAATCCGCCCTGGTAGCGACCACAGCATCGCACATCCTGGGCTTCCAGCTGGTCAAATTGTGGAAGTAGTTGTGCAGGAAGTCACTTGAAATGTCTTTCCATGCCTTCTGAAGAATTTCCAACAGATGAGGCTCACTTGCTTGGCATTTTTCTCGGCCCTTCCTGTCCAACTCTTCCCATAGCATGATTTTCAGGAACCCTTTCTCTTCTGTTTTCATAAGGTAGTTTTTACATTGCCTTGAGGATTTGGGGTCATTTTTCTCCTGGAAGATAAACTTGTGGAGCAGAGGCGTCGGAACGTCGGACTCACAATGCACGGGGGGGGGGGGGGGATCATTTGTCCGCCAGACAAAAGATGTCCCCCTAATGTATTGTTCTGGTGAATGCACGTGACACATGCAGCCATCGTACTTCCTGCACGTGCTTCTTGCGAGCATCGCACGGACTCCATGCAATGGTCTCACGAAGCCTATGGCTCCAAACGGAGCCGTGATATTTCGCGAGTCGGTGCGAGTCGGTTGCTCGTACCGTACGGGGGCTGTGCGTGCGTCTCAAGAGTTCTTGCAGGTAAGAGGGTTATGTTTATGAGGAGGGTGCTAGACGCACAAGAGCAGATGCAGAGAGGTGCACGGCCGGTTGTGACCATAACAAACGAAGTACAAGTACGTACGAATCGCAGGAGTTGGCCCACAGCCGATCTCAGCTGCTGACACGCACGTGCAAAAACACACACGATCACTTGTGACCATAGCATTAGACGTAAACTTCACTATAATGTTCTCACATTTCAATAGGTGATTGACAAGGCTATAGAAATTGCCTCAGGTTTTGCGATTATGTTTCACCCAAATTAATTCTTATAAAATACAAGTCCATTATACTAATCATTATATGGGGGAAAGGGGACTGCCTTGAGAAGTCATAATCAAACGATTAATAAAATTAAGAAGTGTGATGTGTGAGTATTTGTCCAAGGGTATAGAAAAAAGGTACGTATTTGAAAGTCCTATGTAGAAAGTATTGAAACTAGAAAAGTATTTTCCATTGAATGTGTGTGTATGTGGGTGTGTGGGTGTGTGTGTGTGTGCGTATGTGCGCGTGTGTATGTGTGTGTGTGGATTTTTGATAGTGATAGATACGTGAGGTAACAATTAACGTCACAATTGCTTGACCTAGGTGACATACCTGTATGAATAACCTGAAATCAGAGGGACTGACAGGCAAACAGACTTTTTTGTAATTGCTACAAAATATGACTATACATGATACATGCATGAATAATAATAATAATAATACTGGCTGGCTGACTCTACTTTCTGGAAATATCCAAAATATTACCCTTAAGGCCATAAAATATTATTTGAATATTAGAACGCTATCACATGCTGGCAAATATGGACATATCAGACCAGACAAATATTTGGCCACAACATGCATAAAGGCTTGGTTTAAACCTCCTCATATGAACTATTTCAAAAGCATCAAAGAAAATTCCATTTCACAAGAAATTTCAGTTGTTTTGTTGGGGTTTTTTTTCTCGATAATACGTGATAAAATCAATTTAAAATCAGATAAATGTTTCTCCAGCGTCGTTAATACCACTCCCTCTTGTCTTGTTCACAGTGAAAATTCACTGGGGAAAATTATCCCTCGGTTAAAGGAGAATGAAACCCTGGGGAAATATGCATTTTAATGAAAAGAGGGGATAGGGAGAAGCAAATTAAAAGAAGTTCCATCAAAATCGGTTATGAAATTAAAAAGTTATGAACGTTTGAAAGGTCTCAATTTACTTTCTATGGCGATCCTCAAATTGGCAATGTTGCTTCAAAATGGCAGGTTAAGTAGTACAACTCTCCATATATTTTTTACACAAAATTTCATATTGTCTCAATTATCTCTAAAGATGCTGGTTGTCTTTTTGTGAACTCAACATATATTGTGTCAAATACATTTTCCCATGATATATCTTGAGCTAAGAATGAGACAAGCTGCACCTTGAGAGATAATGGGAAAAATATGAAATTTTGTGTACAAAACATATGGAGAGTTGTACTACTAAACCTGTCACTTTGAAGCAATTGCCAAATTGGGATCGCCACAGAAAGTAAATTGAGACTTTTCAAATTTTCATAACTTTTTAATTTCGTAACCGATTTTGATGGAACTTCATTTAAATTTGCTTCTCTCTATCCTCTCTTTTCATTAAAATCGGTCCCCCCCCCCCCCCCCCCAGGGTTTCATTCTCCTTTAGCAAGGATGTCCAAGTGTGGTTGCCAAGGATTGCCAAGAAATGCGTGCATTGTCCAATGTCACTCGAAGCCATTAGCTAAATTGGCTAAATTGGACCATGGACTGGACAAAGAAAGCAAAATTGACTACTTGATTACGGACGCATGGCCTTGGAAGGTGTCACTATAACAGAACGTGTTGTATATGCCTAAATAGGCATTTCCAAAGTACCTTTCTCTGCGTGCTAACACATTAAATTTGGCCACGTTTCTTCTCAAACAAAAGTGATGTAAAGCCTATTTGGATGAAAGGTTATACCTGTCATGGGTCGTTGTCTCTGACTTTGAAAAAAAAGAGCAGTGTTCGTTCATGCTCTATGTTATTTAATACAGATTTTTATATAGTTCTTTGATAGCCTGAGAAGACTACAAATAATTTTTTTTTATTCGGCCCTCTATGACACGGTACTTTTTTTTTCATCCTTATCTCATACATTCGCCTGACTATTATTTCATTGATAGTGGAGTATGAGGTTTTTTTTTACAGTCAGAAGACCCACAAAGGGAACATCAGAAAATTTGCGAAGTTGCTAAAACGCCCGCAAAAACTCTTAGAAAAATGTTCGAAAGGTTCATGAGACGGAAATGATTGGTTTCATGCAGAGGCGGATCCAGGATTTTGTAAAATGGGGGAGGGTCACAAATCTCAGAAAGTTTTCTGAGAAGCAAAAAGAAAGAAAAACAGGTTATCGTAGATTTTTTGTCCAGTTTTACTCCAAAATTCTCTGACAAGCAAAAAAAAAATAAATAAATAAAGGTTACCAGTTTTTTTAAAAAAAAAAGGGGGGGGGCAACATTTTAAAAAGAGGAGGCGCAATGTAAACTTTCTTTCAAAGTGGGGGGGGGGGGGCAAGGGCCGGAAATGACCCTCCCCCTCAATCCGCCACTCGTTTCATGGGTTTTCTGTCTCGTGAACCCAGATAGTTATTACTAAGCCAGAGAGACCGAAATCGACGGCTTCCTGGGATGTCGTTCTAATTGCACGTCGCACGCGTATAGCCGTATTCTCAAACACTCTTAAAGATATTTTCAAACAAATTCTTGGGGGGGGGGGGGGACTCATAGAAGGTAGATACATCACTAGGGAGGTAAACAAGAAGGAAAGATCAATAACAGAAGGTTTTGGTTTAAAAGAAAAAGTCAGTCCAAGATTTGTTTCTGCAGGGAAAAACTATTCAGACTTTGCGAATGACAGTGCCGATTGGACAAACAGAAGAAAAACTTTTCGGGGGATTCACGGAGAAAAGGGAGAACAAAAATGTGACTCGTCACAACAAAACCAGACAGAAGTCGCGCGACGAGAAGTCGAGAAAATGGGCAAAAAAGTAAAAAACATGAAAATTTTGAAAAAAAAAATTTTCTTCATTTTTTAAATCTACCATGTTTCAAGTATGGTCTGTAAAAAAATCTAGCGAAAAGGATAAAGGGAAAGGGTCGAAAAAGCAGTTTTTCTGCGAGTGTTTTTTTCGGTCAGTTCCCCCAAACGAGCGTGGAGCAAAACGTTGAATTTCGCTCCGCACTAAGCTCCGCCCCCTAGCGACAGACGCATTCGCTAATTGGTCATTCATGGGCACGTGATATCGGCAAAGAATTACGCAATGCATGTCGTGTGCTTGTGGTGCAATTGAAACAATGACAAGCCATTCGGACGATTAAAACCATCAAACCCATAGTTTGGAAATAAAGGTTGGAGAAAATGGACGACCTTTGATGTAAACTGTCCGTTTTGTTTAAATTTGACTGTTAACATGGTACCAGACTGAAATGAAAGAACAAGAGAGAGGGAAAGAGAGAGAAGAAAGGGAGAGAGAGGGAGAGACACAAAGAGATCAAGAAGAAAAAGGAAATAAGTGGGATCAATCTGAAGTCATGTTCATGATAACTGATGCATACTTTTAGACCTAATTAAAAATAATAAGTCTCTGTTGTGGTTTGGTGGAGGGGAAGCTAACCGAATAGACTAAAAAACAAAACAAACAAACAAACAAACAAGAGGTTTTTTTTTCAAACACCATCGGTGTCTTGGTGTTGACACGGTTTATAAGGGATGTCTGAGAAAATGGACGACCTTTGATGTAAACTGTCCGTTTTGTTTAAATTTGACTGTTAACATGGTACCAGACTGAAATGAAAGAACAAGAGAGAGGGAAAGAGAGAGAAGAGAGGGAGAGAGAGGGAGAGACACAAAGAGATCAAGAAGAAAAAGGAAATAAGTGGGATCAATCTGAAGTCATGTTCATGATAACTGATGCATACATTTAGACCTAATTAAAAATAATAAGTCTCTGTTGTGGTTTGGTGGAGGGGAAGCTAACCGAATAGACTAAAAAACAAAACAAACAAACAAACAAACAAGAGTTTTTTTTTTCAAACACCATCGGTGTCTTGGTGTTGATACGGTTTATATATAAGGGATGTCTCTTTTGAACATTTGCAAAGTGAAAAAAAAAAATGAATGACAGTAACTGAACAAGGAATCCATGTGCAAGGGTATGTGTGGTTGGGAAAGGGGCCCGAGCATGGAGGAGGATGAAGTGGTCTTCTGGATAAAAGAGTGAAACGCTAAATCTGGAAAGAAGTTTTCAAAAGGTTTGACTCTTAAAAGGTTAAAGAAAAACGAGAACAAAGAAAGGATAAACCAAAAGACCTACCTCTCCCCTCGCCCTTCCGGTGTTTAGAAAGATAGAACAAAGGTATAGCTTTCAGTTATTGTGATCAAAGCGTACCTTACGTTCACAAGGGGGCAGCGAAATTCTATAGGGATTGGGCCGGGCCAGGTGTTGGGTCGGGGGTGGTGATGAGGGATAATAGATCTAAAGTGACCGCTAAAAGAAGGTAAGGAGAAGAGTTTTCAAAAGGAGGTTGACTTTACGGATTAATTTTATTAAAAGTTAAAACTGAGAAGAGTAGTAAAGATTACCATTATTCTTGTCATGATCAGGCTCATAAAAGATAACAGATGACACTATAAAAAGAAAGATCGATTTTTAAAACGCAACAAAATAGGTTGTCGGTGATTTTGCTGTTATGGTAAAAGGGAGAGGAAAAAAAAGCTATAATAAGCAATTATTTCATGGAAGCTTGCAAATTCACAAACCGGTTGCGACTTGCAGGTTATTAGGATTGAGAGAACATAGACTGTTAAGTTTGGCGAAAATTGTGCTGAAGATGTGTGGCGGTGGTACGTTTGATGCTGGCGGTAGGGGAAGGAACTTTTAGTTTTTATCTTCACTTCCCTTTCAAAATAATAATTATACAGGTTGAGTGAAATAACGATGATTCAAGAGATAAATCAGTGTCAAAAACATTGATGTGCTGTAGAATAAGGGAAAAACAAACTCAATAATCATCTGGTCGGGGCTTGCCAGTTGCTAATTCTTTAAAAACATGGCATGCTTAAAATTATTTTACAATGGACAGAAAAGAAAAGAGGGAAGAGATAAGAAGGTGGAGAGGAATAGTAAGTAGAAAGGACAAGACTGTTGAGAAATCTTTTTTTTTGTGTTTTGATGGAGAGAAAGTGTTGTTTAATGAGGGTGTATAGGCCGGCCTATCAGTTTCATCTTGAAAGTGCAAAAAAAAAAAAAAAAAAAAATATGAAGGAAAAAATGCTAGAGTTAAGAATTAACAGGAAAAAAATGTCCGATAGGCTTGTAACCGTAATCAGCGTGTTCATGTGTGATTCTCACCCAGGATGGTAAGGAGAAAGAAAAAACCATGAACTTTGCTATAACTGATCATGACTCAAGGTGTTATCTCATTACTCCAATGATCATCGGCAAATTGAGAAAAAAAGATAGGCTTATCAAAGGATTAGGTAGTTAGGACTGATTAAAACAAAAATAAAAAGGAGCAAGTTCTTTTATATCATGTCTTTTAGCGTTGATTCTATTCAAAGCATCGTGGTGCTTTATCCCACTTTATCCAGATTACACTCTTTGTTGAGAAAACAAAGCGCGCATTATTATGGGAGTATTCCAGGTAAGGAGGTATGCCTCCATTGTCCCATGCACGCAATGATCGCCCAGAAAAGCCAGCAATACACAATGGCAGAATTACGGCTGCGAGTCGCGGCGGGAAGCTTTTCGGAGCGGCAAAACAACTTGTGTTTCTCCCATGAAAAACATTGTAATTCATGACTCAAACAGTTCAAATCTTACGTTTGTCAGTGAGTAGAAATCGCAAAGAATTATGAAAATCAATTTTTATTGCAATTTATAAACGGTTGCTAAGGGCATTTTCATAATGGAATTGACATTAACCGCTGGAAAATGCCTCGTGAAGACAAAACGGAAGTCAAACTTTAAAAGCGTTTTTCTCAAAGAAATACTTTTCCAGAGCCCTCGCCTTCTCGCGTTTTAAAGGCAGATATCTCAACAGATACTTGATCCCTTAGGTTGAGCTATGTATCAAATTAAAGCTTGAGAAATGGGGAATCAGAATCATTCAAAATATAAAATTTGAAAAAATGCGACTTCTGTCTGGTTTTGTCGTGACGAGTCACAAATAGGGTATCAGTTTCGGCGATGAACTGATTGAAAACTAGATGTTTTCCTTACGAAGTATTTTTTTAAGGAATAGAACTGTCTAGAACGAATGATAGATATTAATTACCATTTCGCTCATTTGTTCGTGAACCTTGCTTTATACCAGATCGGTTTTCCGATATCCATGTGATATGCGCAGAAGAGTCATACGTGCGATCATGTGCGGGGAGAGTTTTACTCCCGCATTAGGGAGATCCTTTTAGGCAAGATGGGGGCTTTGGTTACAAATTAACAGCACGCCTGAAATTCGAGCTCATAGATATTTCAAGCCATGGGTGCCTAACATTAACCCTAGTGTCTCATCCTTTCATTGGTATTTCCTTTCTTGATAGCAATCTTTACTTTATTTTCGTCCATATCCCCTTTCCACTCCTCATTCCCAATACTTCCGTGAATTTTTTTGAGGGGTGCTTCACGGATATTTCACTCGCATAATCAATTCCCTCTTTTGCTCCGTTCTGTCCTTCTCTTCGTCCTCTTCTTCTTCATCACCATTATCATTACTATCACCATCATCATTATCGTTTACTTGTCAGTTTTTCTTCTTATTTCTTTTTTTTTTTCTTGGTTGGTACCTACCATTACCCCCTTAATTACAACATTATTACTTTCCTTTCTGGCTTTAAAACTTCTTCTCTTTCAGTCCTGTAACATAATGAAATGGCATCACCTGGTTAGGCCTATATAAACAGATTGATTATATCTTCACGAGAGAGAGAGAGAGAGAGAGAGAGAGAGAGAGAGCGAGAGAGAGAATAAAGATAATAAGGAATAGCACTGGCAGTGTTAAACTTGAAGTAAACGTAACATATCCATATAAACTGATCATCCAAAAGGAAGATATTGACGGTTAATCAAAATCAGCTTTCATTATTGAAAATGTGGGTAGAACTAGTAGTGTCGGTGGTAGCAGTAGTAATAGTAGTAGTAGTATAGTAGTAGTAATAGTAGTAGTAGTGTAGTAGTAGTAGTATTGGTAGTAGTAGTAGTAGTAGTAGTAGTAGTAGTAGTAGTAGTAGTAGTAGTAGTAGTAGTAGAACTAGTAGTAGCAGTATTATAGTATTAGCAATTGTTGTAGTTGTATTTGTTTTAATGATAGGAAATGTAGGCCCAGCTCTCTTATAATTCGGTAGTATGGGTGTTAACTAGTAGTCAAATGGTCTTTACAGTTATTTAGTTTCCATTATGCTCGTCTAGCCTTTAAAAAATGTGTTCTAAATGTGAATTCCGAACGATAGGTTATCTAACGCCGTCTTCCTATTACCATTTGTAGACACGATTTATCCTCATCCGAGGAGGCTATCATGCTAGTAATTTGCCAAAGGGTATATCAACTGACAAACCTTTGATCGCTGACATTAATACCAGTGATACATGTCTTCACATGAACACTCGCCTTGATACGATGACAGTTGTAGTTCATTGATCCGACCTTGTTGACACGATGCTTTTAATCGCGATTAACTTCATTCCGTAAACCAATAAACTAGATAAATATAGTGAGAGTCTGAATTATCTTCTCGAAGATGCGGAGATAGAACGCTGAATGGAAACAAGTAAAGTTTAAGAACGCATTCTTCGTATGAGCGTAACTAGTAGTTTTTGTACGCCACAGAAAACAATATAAACTGCTATTGTTTGTGCGAAAGTGTACTCATGCACGTCACAAACAAGCTTAATAGATGAGTCTCAATTGCCGCGATTTATTTATTTATTATATTTTTTAAAGTTAAAGTTATTGCAAGGATAATCACAATATGATGTATTGTCCTCGTTGGTTATCAAAACTTTTTTAAATTGGATATTAACACACATAACGTTGAACTTTTTGAAAATAATTTTCTTCGAGTGCCTTTGTAAGGGACTGAGGGTTCATGTCGAGAAGTAAAATGCTGTTTCTCGGGAATAAAAAAAAATCTCTCCTTTCAATTCGGTACTGTCACTCAACAATCTCAACAATATCGGTGGATGACTTTGATTGGGAGTATATTGCTTCCAGAGCATTGACTTCGCCGATGGACAATAAGTATGCAGTCACACGGGACTCATAAATTGACGAATAAACGTTGCCCTTTTTTCTTCATGAATCATCAATGAAGTAGTGGGAAGGAAACATTTACTCCAAAGGGAGCTCCGAAAGGGTTCATCATCTTTCCAATGTCAAAGACAAAAGAGCAGAGTTTTAAAGCACTATTGTAAACACGTACTATCCATCGCAGTGGTCGTTAGACTCTGTTATCACTGCTATATGGTGGCTATGATATACTCTCGTAAAGATGAGTATTATTGACATCGTAGTGTTGAGAGGGGTGGCCTATATTCTGGAGGTTCGTTATTTCGAATGCATACATTTCTTATAGGCCTTTGAGATGGTGCAACGATCCATGTACTAGCTACAACGCAAATTCGTTAAGATTCAGAGGAAAATGTTGGTCGAACCCAGCATTCTTTAAAATTTATTTTTAAAACATTCTGAATGAGGAAACCCCAACAAGCGTAGCTTCATTTTTTCTAGCTTCTGAAGAACGAATAAAAAATACTGTTTAAAGAATAACCTTTGGAATAACGAACTAAGAAAAAACAACCTTAAATTATTATTGATTCTTGCTCCGGGTTACAAAAATATTGAATAACAAAAACCATCTCAATAACGAATTGCAAGCCGCTAATAAATCTTGGATATAATCCAAGATGCCCACGGGGTGTTATTTCAATTGCACAATTCAAGGACATTCGGGCAAAATGCACCGAACAGCTCTAGGCGCAATCTCCAGTCTCATACGCAACCCCTTAACATGGTGGAGCACCCAGACGGCCTATAGCGCAAGGTTTCAGATCCGTCCGAAAATCGACTTCCGGTTGAAAAAAAAAATAGCGTAATAATACACACAAACAAATGAGTGCAAACAAAACATTTGTGTGACAACTCTTCACACGGATTTTTTAAAACCAATACAGAGATGAGGTCGGCCCAGTCACGGGGAGTGGGTTTTGACTGCTCGGTCGCTTGATTGGCGGGATCGCGGGGTGTCCCGCGATGTGCCGTGGGCACCCGAACCCCGCCCCTTTCTTTCATGTAATAGGGCATTAACTCTTAACTTATATCGCTGCACTTTTTACTTTTTTTATCATTTGTTTTTCTTCTTTGATTTATGTTTGATCTTGTTCTTTTTATGCCGATCTTTTTTAATTGTTTGTAAAAATTGTGATTATATTTTGATTGAATAAAACACAGAAAAAAAAACTCCGGGTGTAGTCGTCATTGTGTGTATAAACGGCCTATTGTTCACTGCTTACTGTGGTATGGATCATTATGCGTAATTGGTGGAATAACGCCTCATACGTACGTGCATCTGGATTAAGACTGATTTGATATACGGTGTGACAACGCGTGTTTAAAAATAACTGGAAGCCAATACAAACTTATTCAAATTTTCAAAGCATGTATACGGAAAATAGCAACGGGCTATAACAAATTGCCATTAGGGATGTTTAGAGTATAAAATAATGACCAGTGAGGGGGAGATATCATTCAAATTAATTTCATACCGGGGACTGAGTCTGTATATAAATTACTCATGTGAGGGGGAGGGGTGGGAGGTTCCAGAAATAAGCGAAAAATTCGGTTTGTGAATATTTCATCCAAAAAGGAAGTTCACTCAAAGGGCATTCCAACCTTTGTAAAAAGTTGATTTGTGTGAAAGCAGAAAATAAGAGAATCAGGATGATGAAAGTTGGAAAGAAATCGGATAAGAAATGAGAGTTATGAATGTTTGAAATGAGATCACTACTGCTATGCGAATTCTCATATTGGCCAGTGTTGGCAATTTGAAAGATCGACTGTGACGTACTCACGGTCAACTCTCCAATTTGTCGTACATGAACATATTATTAAATTCCGTTTTTCTCCGGCCAAGCGCCTAATTACCATCGGGGCAGTACTCAAAAGATAGCACATTGTTATAGGTCCTCGAAAAAAAATCATACAAACAGACATTTTGAAAAAAAATTACAGTTTAGTAATTTTGTGTGTTGGAACGAATGGGAAAGTTGACCGCCCACATCACAGCGACCGTACCGATTCGGCCAATTTGAAATTCCCGTATGTATAGTGATTAACACTTTTTAAAAAAATTACAACTTTCTTATTGTTGTTGTATGTCCGATCTTGTTCAAACTTTCACCAATCTGCTTCTCTGATTTTTCTGCTTTCACAATCAAATTGTTCCACTAGAAATGATATTTTGGGGGTAGGTTGCTTCAAAGGCCTCCTGAAACTCTTTTTATGTGTTAAGCTACAGTGCGTATATAAAAAAAAGTACACCTCCAAAACCACAATTTCACAAAACGACAATCTCGCAATAGTGATACGATTTTTTGCTTATACAATTATGGTTGAGGGATTGTTTCATCAGATGACACTATGAATATAGCCAAAATTTTACGCTTGGGTGAGTACTGGCTACTTCTGTGAAACTCAAAAGTTGGTTTGCGCAAAAATGCCTCAGTCTGGAATTCGACCAAAGTGCCTATCAGGCAGTAACTGCATGTTCTCCTGTTAACCATTAATATCTGATTTGAACAACCATTTAATCCTTGATCCTATACCTAGCAGTTCACACAAACAATGGCGTATCCAGAAATTGATAAAGGTGAGGGGGGGGGGGATGATCCCAAGACAGGGAATAAATCTATCTGGACAGGTCCGATCTTGTACAAACAAAATGTGCACGGCAAGTTGTACTTTTTTCCTGGGCCTTGAAGAAGAAGCTACACCAGCTTCACCCATCGCTGAATACGCCACTGCCCCCAACCCACAACCACAACTTTCAAAGCAGGTGGTGTTTTTCCATTTTTGCCTGAAGAGTGTTGGAAAGATTGAATGCAACAACGGGAGGAGAAGCTAACATTGACATATTTTCTTCTTCAAATTCATTATTTCCTCTTAAAAGTTACAAGACCCCATAATCATGATAAACAATGTATTGTATGAGGAATGAGAATTTAAAAGAGGACCAAATTTACTGATAAAATAATTTTTCAACATTTCTTCAATTGAGTGATTGAATTGATTGAATTTAGTAACCACATATAAAAACATATAACATACATGATAACATGAGAAAATAATATGGAAGGATCGCCCTGCTCAGCTGTGCCATTGCAGCACAGCTGTTCTACCGAGAGGTCCAGTAGATAAGATAAAACAAACGAGAGAAAATGATGTATCACAAATTGAATGATTAAAATACTAATATAACAGTAAAATGCCACCACCCACCCAAAAGCAAACCCCAGCTCCCCCACCCACCCTATATGTACATGTGAAAGATATCATCATACATTACAGTGCATTCTTTCCACATGCCTCAGACATTTACGCATCCTCAGCTAGTTGGAAGAGATGAGGCAAAGAAAGGAACAACATTAAAATTGTCAAAACCAGATTTTTATTCACTCTCTCTTCTTGAAAAAGGAACATTTTTATAGGTCCATCTTCCAGTAATGCGTTGCAACATCCAATCTTTTGTCATGCTCCGGTCAAAAATGGCATTGTGAGTAGAAAACATCATCACCAACGTTCTGTGTGGGGCGTTTATGTGTGGGGGAGGGAGGGTGTGGATGTGCGGCTAGGTATAGGATTAAGGATTAAATGATTGTTCAAGTCAATTACTGATAGTTGACAGAGAACATGCAGTAACTGCCTGATAGGCACTTTGATCAAATTCAAAACTGGGGCATTTTTGCGCAAAACCAATTTTTGCAAGTTATGTGTTTCTTAGATGAAGATATTAGTTTTCTGCATGAGTAAAGGATTGATTAATGTTTATTAGTCGATAAATGTGTATTATTCATCAGTGCAAACGAGGATCAGATTCTGTAGAATGCCAAAAGGGCAAAAATGCTGGCACAAATTACTGACCAAAACCAGTGACCTAATTGCGCTGGAAATGATATTTTAAGGTGTAGGTTGCCTTTTTAACGCATGACTGCCCCCTGAAACGCTTTTCCATATTAAACTGGTATCAATTTGAAGGCTGATGTCTACCCTTCAGTTTGATACCATATTGTTACAGTGTCACATATCTGATGATAAAATAAATGTGGGTGATTGTGAAAAATCGGTTCTGAATAAAAAGAGTACCCAAACTTTTGGAGGGCAGTGCATACATGTATATATAAATTCGAATGACGCGCAAAATGCTTATACTTGTAAATGTTACCAATACAAAGACGGTCACCTAAAAATATGTCTGGTCTGTGAGAAAATACATCTAAAGATACACCGTCTTCGAGAAGCAAAATATTATTTTTCGATTACGCCTGTCAGCTGTGCATGCATCAAGTAGCGCCGTTGGACCGATTATCTAAACATTATCAGTGTGCTCGTCTCCAATTTAACCCTTCATCTGCTTCCCATTTTCCAAACAGGCAGCTTGATTTTGGACTTTTACGAGGCTACTTTCTCAAAGAGGGAAATCCATCCTGCCAGTAAGTCGAAATTAATAAAAGTATGAAGATGATAAGAGAAAAAACTCAGTGGAAGTTTCTGGGAAATATGATATTAGGCGGAAATCGCTCTTAAAAACTTGGAAAGGGGTTCATGATTGCACTCAGATTTTCTCTGACAAGCAACAACAAAAATAGTCATCATATTTTGGGGGTGCCTTTTCACTCCCAACCTCTTCTATAACAACTGACAATCTTGGGCACATGATTTTTATGGTGACACGACATTTGCTCCTGCGACATTTGCTCCTCCGTCCATATCTCGAAAGGTCAAAGGTTAAGGTTAATTACTACTACTACTACTACTACTACTACTACTACTACTACTACTACTACTACTACTACTACTACTACTACTACTACTACTACTACTACTACTACTACTGCTACTACTGCTACTACTACTACTACTACTACTACTGCTACTACTGCTACTACTGCTACTACTACTACTACTACTACTACTACTACTACTACTACTACTACTACTACTACTAACTACTACTACTACTACTATTACTATTACTACTACTACTACTACTACTACTACTACTACTAATAATAATAATAATAATAATACTTATACTACTACTTTCACCACCACCACTAACACAACTACTACTACTTCTATTATTTCTACTACTATTTAATATTCTTATTTCTTTCTTTCTTTCTTCAATACCAGTCAGAAAACGACTCTGAGCTGCTCTCTGATGAGATCATAAAGCTGTGTTAGCCACTTTTTTAACATACATAGGGCCAATAGCTTCCTTATCATATATCGGGTGCGCCCTTTGTTGAACTTGGCCCTGGTTTGTACTGTTCTCTGAGAACATACTAGAAGACAGCGTGTCCTTCTTACTGAATAAACTGTTTTTCCTTTAATAGTGGTTGCCAAGATAAACACAAATAAATGCACTAAAAGTCTGATTTTCGCCAGCACGTATTTAATATACATTTGAATTCCCTCTCTAAGCTCACGTGGAAATCAATAAAAGTATGAAGGTGATAAGAAAAACAACTTGGTGGAAGTATCCGGGAAATCTGAAAGTGGGCTGAAATTGCTCTTAAAAACTTGGATGGATAGATTACTGTACTCAGATTATCTCCAACAAGCAACAACAAAACAGGCATCATTTTGGGGGTGCCCTTTCTCTCCAAAATTGTTTCTGTAACAACTGCAAATCGTGGGCACATGGTTTTGATAGTGTCTGTTCGTCAGTTCGAATCATACGAAGCGTCCCCCCATCCTCCCCCTCCCCCCCCCCCCCCCCGCTCCCCCGGAGGTCCGAAAGTTAAAATTATGATCGATCAAGCACAAGTTTCCATCTTTTGATTTCCCTTGCGATAACTCTTCATGTGTTTTGTACTAAACATATAAGCTATGATAAATTAATACGCCATTATAAATAAACATTTGCCCTAGATATCGGACACCCGTTTTGCACACCCCTTAGTGAACTAGATCTATTCCTTAATCAATAACCAAAAAGAGTTTCGTTGTTGTTCTTGTTGTTATTGTTGTTCTTATACTACTACTTCCACTACTACTACTACTACTACTACTACTACTACTACTACTACTACTACTACTACTACTACTACTACTACTACCACCACTGCTACTACTACTACTACTACTACTACTACTACTACTACTACTACTACTACTACTACTACTACTACTACTACCACTGCTACTACTACTAATAATAATATTACTACTTCTTCTACTTCTACTACTACTACTATTTTTTTTTAAATATTCTTCTTTTATTTCTTTTCTTTCTTCAATACCAATTACAAACGATTTTGAGCTGCTCGTTGGTGAGATCATAAAGTTCTGTTTGACAGATAACTTTTAACATACATTTGGCCGGTACCATTCTTATCATAAAGTCCTTAAGACTTTAAGGCCGTATTCTCGAAAGGCGCCTAACTTAAGCCACTGCCTAAGTGTGTAAATTTAGGCCACCGAATTATGGAGAGCCAAATGTCACCCTCTTTTAATCTTACAAAATCACAATAGTTCTTGGACTAAATGCAAATACAAAGATCGACACAATAGAATTGATTTCTGATGCTCATTTAATGCCAGAAAATTATTTAGTTTCTTCATTTTGTTACATAGTAATTTATACGGGACCTAGGGGTTGACGAACGGCCCTCTATAAATCAGTGGTCTAAGGTAAGCCAGGCTTAACTTAAGCCACTTTCTACCTCTCTCTCTCTCTCTCTCTTCTTTCTCTTTCTCTCTGTCTCATTTTTCTTTCTCTATCTCTTTTTTTTCTCTTTCCATATATACACGCCTCTATTTCACTTTCTCTTTCTCTCTCTTTAACCCTCTCCTCAACGTTTCGTTCCTTTTCTTTTCATTTCCTACTCTTCTCTCTCCTTTTCCTTTTACCTTTGATGACAAAGAAGTTTTAATATTTTTAGATTTTAATGTCATATTTGAGAGTTTAAATAGTTTTTTTTTATCATGCATGATCTATGGTTGGATGTTCTAATCATTCTTATTTTGATCGTTTATTGTTTTCACCATTTGACTTTGTAAATTGAACAATTTCAGTTGTCCAGCTGCATGTTCTTTTATTACAATAAACCGAATCAAATCAAATGAAATCATATATCGGGTGCGCCCTTTGTTGAATTCACCCCGGGGTTGTACTGTTCTTCTGACAGGTCTGAGAACATGGTAGAAGACAGCGTCCTTCCAGCTGAATAAACTTCTTTTTAATTAATAGTGGTTGACTTGTCAAGATAAACACAAAGTAAATGCACTAAATATCTGATTTTCACCAGCGCGCATTTAATATTCCTATGAATCCCCTCTGTAAGCTCACACATGCAAATGCAGGGGTGGCGTTACGAGGGATATACCCCCCCCCCCCCTTCTCTCTCTCACGTTTCGCTAAATAAGCTTCCCCTATTTTTGTTTTACTGTTTTATTTTCTTTCCGTCATTGTCTGTAATTTCTTTACACGTGTAAAGGCCACAGAAACATACGAGAACATGCCAAAGCCCTTAGAAAAAAAAAAACCCTCTGGTGCTGCCCCTTTGGAAATTGTGTCACTTCTTTATTACGGACCCCCTTGGTATGTGGACACACTGTGCCACACTTGAGCGAGCATTGACAGATTTCATGCCCGGTATGCTCCGGCCTCATTGTAGGGTGTGAACGCTCCAGCCAGGCAGAAACTGTATCATCCTTTTTTTAAATGTCACATTTCTTAGAGTGCGTCCATATGATTTCACATTCCCAATTGAATGAAGTAATTATCTCATTCAATGAAAATGTCGTGCTTCAGATTGACTAAGAAAAAGCATAGCAGCAAAGACAACAAGGGTTTCACTTAGAAAGAGATAACTAATTTCACTGCGACGTTATTTTATTCCGTCTAAATCACGAATAAGTAAGAAAAAAGTAAAAGTAAAAAAAAGTTACCAATTTTAGGAGAAACAGCTATGTCATATTCGGGAAGTAGGGTGGCCTACTCTAATTCATTTTGTTGTTGTTGATTTCTTAGCTTGTATATTCCAATTACCAACTTACAAAACTTGAAAGTTGATGTTCGGGTAAGAAATGCCCCCCCCCCCCCACCCCCCTCCGACCAAATTAGCTTAACATCGTGTTCACACTTGAAAAAAGATGGGCTAGTGGAAAAAAACTTTGTGCTTCCATCGGGTTCCGAATTGACTTTTTCTTCCTTCTTTGGTAAAAACATTTCTTTGAAAAAACACACACTCTTTGTTCACAATAAAAGTGACGTTAATTCTCAATTTTCTGCGTTGAGTCGGGTTCTTGATCCTCATCAGATATTAAAAAGAGTATGGACACACCCTTGGTCCCAGAGCGTCACGCTGACGTGACAGCCTCAACCATGCCGAAACAGTATTATCCAATTAAATGTCAGGTTGAGTAGTCTTATAGCATCCATTATTCTAAGCACTTTATAATAAAACGCAATTTGGCGTGAATATTGATTGGTTTGTTTCTAAGAATCACCATATTTGCTACAAAGTAAAGCATTTTTCCTGTCAACTCTACTTTTCATGAATTTCGCCTCCGTCTTCATTAGTTCTGCATTAATACTATATTTCTTATTATCCTTACTCCATTTTCGACGATTTCTAATATCAAAATATGCATTTTTCGAGATTCTTCCTTAGTCAAGAAATAAAACTTTATTTCATGACTAATGAAGAATCTCGGAAAGTGCATATTTAGATATTAGTCATGAAATAAAACTTTATTTATCAAGTTAATTTAATGCTCAATGTTATCCCGACTTGTATGTATTACGCGTCTTTGGAATATAAAGCATATTATGGATAAATCAAATATTCCATAAAACAAAATGTCGAGTTGACCTTCAAAATAACAAGTTGTAACCGTAGAGTCTCCTCTCTCCATCTTTATCAGTTATCCTTTATATACTTCCATGTATTTGTTACATTTACATCTCTTTGTTGAAGTAAGGAAAACATGCTGTTTTCTCAAAAACTTACATCCATAATTTTCCAATTCTGATCTATATTACAATCAGCTCTTATTTCCATCCACTCGCTATGTTCCTAAAAGTGGTGCTCTATTTCCGTATAACGAGGCGCCGGATTATTTTCGGATTAACCGCAAAAAAAAAAAAAAAAAAAAAAAAAAAAAAAGAGAAATGGTGCACAGCTTCTCATTTTCACCATCATGAAAGTGAACAAAAAGAAAAATAAAAAGATATCATATTCAGATTGGGTGATCGAAGAGGGGGCGTGGTTGAAATTACCCCTAGCCGCCATCTTGTAAATATCAAAGCTTCTTAGTATCATAGTCAATTATCCTTGATATGGGTTTTACGACCATCATGCACATGTTCTGACATCCCAATTCCCCATTCTTTTCGCCGTGGGCATTTAGTTTTAAGGGCTGGTCACACTGTAAAAAAGGATATCGTTGAGGCTAAGCTCATTACCATGAATCGATTGTCAACGCCTTTTTCTTCATGAACAGCAGGGGAGCACTTCGGGAACGATTTATCAATATCGTTAGCCTTCAGGTCTGTTCAGCCCTTTATAGCTGGAAAAATTGAGCATTTTACAATTGTTAAGTCAACAACCTGTGTTAATTTATTTGTGTATCATTGACTTTAGGTATTTAAGTGGACGTTTGGAAGAATTTAGTGAAATTCTTTACGATATCCGTTTCAGTACATTTACTTTTATCGATGTAATGGAGTACATTTCTGCTTAAGAAAATTTAATCTAAACAGAACTGCGGTATATACACACTTAATTGCAAGATGTCAGCACTCTGTCTTCATGTATTTTGTATCATTGACTTTAGGCCTTTAAGTAGACAACATTTAACATAATTCATTTAGATTTCATTTTCAGTAAACCTTACTTTCATCATTGAGAAAGAGCATTTTCTATCTAAAACAGATGAATAGAACTATGATATAGACACATGTGTTGTAAGTTAGTTAGTCAATGCACTAAAACGCACTGTCACCTTATTGGCAAATCTATCCATTTAAAGATAACGTTGAGTTCTGGTCATGAAATCACACTGTGAAAGAAAGGGAGGAATAGGTTTATAGTAATGGTTTTGGAATCACAAAAATAATATGAAATTGACTCAATCTTCACGTGATCTTGCTGAGAGTAAAATGCACTGCGCACAAAAATGTGTATGTGGGACTACACGTATATGAAATGTAGCATGTAAGTTTGGTCCAAACTTTTCAGCTAATTCTCATCAGTTCATAGTATATCGAGTATGAGGGCAGTTGAAAAGCCATCCTTTTCAGGGGTTATTTCTTCTATGATATTGTACAAAACTGACATAAAAGAATGAGTGAGTTCACAAAATAATCAACACCTTTATCAGAACTCGACCTTCTTCTGTTTAAACATGTTAATCATCAGAAGAGAGACCAATATTTATCGGTTACTGAGTAACGTATAACATCACACGTTTTCGGTTATCAGCTATTTTATTAACGAATACCCTGACTACATTGGAGCACGGTGACATTTAGTAAAGCTAATTCAACGTTAATTTTTGTTTGAGCCCTTTTGAATAAACCCAGACAACTTTATCTAATTAATAACGTACCATCTGGTATTACGAAACAGACAACCAAAATGTAAATCTTTGATTTTAATATTTTTTTCTTTTCTTGGTTTGTTTTAATTTTTAAAAGGAAGTGACTATTCATTTTCTTTTCATATTTTGCATGAATAGCCACCACCTCCTCCCATTTCTCATTTCTTAGACATTATATGTCAGTATACCTCTCTCTCTCTGTCTGTCTGTCTGTCTCTCTCTCTCTCTCTCTCTCTCTCTCTCTCTCTATGTTTCTATCTCTTTCTCCCTATCTTATTCCGTACGTATTTCGAATCTCCCCCCCCCCCTCTCTCTCTCTTCCCCCTCTCTCTCCCTCTCTCTTTCATGCATGTACCTACTCAATCTACCTAACCACAGTACTACACGTCTCTCTAACGCTTTCCCCTACTAGATGATATCCATGATATTTTAAAACACCCCCCCCCCCGAAACACACACACAAACACACACACAAACACAAACGTCATTTGTTTGGATTTGAAGTCCTCTGTATATACATGTGTATATATGGAGAGAGAGAGATGTAGTGAAATGATCACTATAGGACGGTCGTATCTTTTATTATCCTCCCTTATTCGTCAAGCTTTCGACCAGTGATCTTCATCAGGGCTCAATAAAAACACAAAATGATGGCTGACATAAACATTGGAATATGCATTTGAATTTCGTACAATGGTTGTACTCATCATTATGATTATAACGATAATATTTGTTATTATTAGTAGTAGTATCATTATTATTATTATTATTATTATTATTATTATTATTATTATTATTATTATTATTATTATTATATATATATATATATATATATATATATATATATATATATATATATATATATATATATCACTCTCTCCCCTACTAAAAAAAAATGATTTTCAGATTCTGTGATAGTTTCACAGTACCCTCCCCCCCCCCCATACATTTGGACTGAAGCTCTTCTTTATTTACTATCATTTTGGTAGCTTACGTGTTCTCCCCTCGTAATTCTATGCCATTTGACATCATTTTTTATCAACCTTTCTCCCAACGGCATCGCAGGTGATATTAATGGATCCGTTTTCGAAAGGGAAAATACCTAAATGATTTTTGAGATACATCATATTTTTTTTTCTCGCTCTCGGCCGAATTCATGAAGAATCAGTTTCTGGGCCATGTCCCTCGAAAATATATATATATATATATATATATATATATATATATATATATATATATATATTATAAGCAAGCACATGCTAAAGGTGACTATTTTTATCAATATCAGAGAAGGAAATACAAATAGAATCATTAGTAAAATTAATGAAATTCCTATTAATCAAATTTTTTTTTTTTTTTTTTTTTGTTAGGTACGTCGAGATCGATCTTGATCTCCAGACCAGTCTCGAGATCGGCATCAGTAACCTCGATCTTGATCTTGATCTCGGACATATCTGATCTTGATCTCAGATGTTCTAACCTCGATCTTCAGCTGCGGATCTTGATTTGGATCTGGATCTCGGACTGTCTGATCTTGATCTAGATCTTGATCTTGATCTTGATCTCGATCTCGGACCCTCTGGTCTTGGACACAACACTGGTAATAGTAGTACTTTGAAGGCGCCTTGGGCATCCTCTGGTACAGATTATGCTCGCAGAATGAATGCAACTATTATCATTATTATCGATTTTTTTTTTTTTTTTTTTTTTAGGTCTCTCTTCTTTCTACTTGCTCTCTACAGACAATGAAATCGTGAGGGAATTCTACGAATTACAAAAGTAGAGTTTTTGTCAAAATGAAACTTGAAGTATAACAAACTGTGAATTCAAGGAAAGGCCGGTTGTAATTAGGATTTCAGGTCTTTACTTCTGCACAGATGGTCTCATGATCAGATTTTTTTTTTTTTTTTTTTTTTAGTTATTAGTCATGTGCATAAGCACGTCATCACGCGCACCAAATTATTGGCCTGCTTCGTAATCAAATTTGCAGTGGCGCGAGTGATCGTCTGAGAACATGAATTGATCCTAATGTGTTTCGAAGCATCAAGTCTCTACATTCTGAGGGGGGAAAAGACGAAAATGAAATGGCACAACATATTTTCCATTACGGTCATCGAGATGTCGAGTTCGAAAAAGAAGTGGATTCACCTGCTTTTTTCTGAGTGCCTTCTTTTTCATGAAATGCACGTTGATGGTTCGTAAAAGCTCGTGATGTCTTCGCCTTAAAAAGCACATGCACTTCGATTTCCTGCTCTATTAGGATTCTTCTACGAATTCTACTTTTAGTTCTTTCAAATCCTAAAATCCCTTTTTTCGGAAAAGTACTTTACTTCCTTAAACCTAGAGATACAAAGAGCTTTACATCTTGTTAGAATACGTGTCTAAAGTGCCAGCGCCTACTTAAAATTCATGAATTATTCTTTCGACACTGTAATTGAAACAGTTCCCTTTACATGGAAATTTGGCTACATTTAGGTACAGATGTACACTCAATGGCATAGCCCGCTTTTTCATTATTGCAGGGGCTGCTCAAGCAAATGTTCGGACAGATTAAACCTCTGTAAAACTGGAACTGGAATAAAAAGAGGGTGTGAAATGATGATGGACATTTTTGAGAATTTGTCGGTCCATAGTTAAAAAGTCGTCACAGTCAACCCCCTAATCTTTCTTGTCTTAGACTTAGTATATTTTGAAACACTGGGATGACAGAGGAATGCCCTTTCTACTTTTGATACAAAGCCATTTATCATCTCAGGGTTCGCTTCTTTATTCTCTTTGTTTCATGATAGCAATAGCTTCATTTATAATGCTTACATATATCAATCCAAGGGGAATACTCAAGGCGTCTCCCTACAAATAGTACTATTACCTTTGCTTTATATCCTTTATATCCTAAGGCGTTGAAAACATTCAGGAAATAACTTCCTGCTAGATACCTATTTACTACACCTGGGTAGAGAGTGGCAAAAATTGATTAAACACCCCCAGTTTTAAAGTCTGAATGAATAAATGCTATAAAAACTAGCAAAGTCCTAGGAATTGTAAGCAAACGAAATGAAGGACGTTCTCCTAGCAAGAAAATGCTTTCCATGACTAGCAATCACTTGCTTGAATAGAACGAATTAGGTTTCATCATCAAGCATTTGCTTGATATATAGTAGCTTGGCCTTTTACTTGACTTTTATTATCAGAGAAGATCACAAGTTTTGTTGCATCTTTAACCCTTTCAAGACAATTGACCACATTTTGTGGTTTGGCTTAATAAGTTTTGATTCAGAGCTCTCAAAAATATACCAGATGTATGAGTAGAAAGAGCAAAAATTTCTACACATGCTATGTCCATTTTTGTCACATAACCATATTGCGTTTGATGTCAGGAATTTTAAAAAGGAGAATAAGCTTCATAATCCTTAAATTGGCAACACATTGTGAGGTTCAAAATCACTATTTTTTATCAAAATTGGCAATTTTTTCAACTTTTCGACTAAGTTTCTAATGATCTATATTGTTTTCAAAGACATTGCATTTTGTTGGAACCATGTAGCACTAAAAGAAAAATATTATTGTTGCCAATTTGAAGAACGAAATGTGATCAATTTAGCCCTTGAATAATTCCTGTCCTGAAAGGGTTAAATGTTTCATTTTCGTTTTGACTCTATACCATTGGTCTTTTAGTCTATTCCATTGTACTTTACTCACAGGATAAAAAGCTAATCACTTTAATCATTCATAAACTATTTTGTCACATTCAACAGCAGTATGATGAAATCACTCACTTCAGAAAGTATACGGGTTGAAAAACCTTTTTCGAACTGTAAGGACGCTTCAGAGTAAATACAATGCCAAAGTTCCCTAATAAATAGTGCATCGTCGAACATGATGAATAGAACTACTGTTCTCATGTAAGCAATTGCTTGA
This sequence comes from Heliocidaris tuberculata, assembly GCA_025618425.1. Classification (NCBI taxonomy): domain Eukaryota; kingdom Metazoa; phylum Echinodermata; class Echinoidea; order Camarodonta; family Echinometridae; genus Heliocidaris; species Heliocidaris tuberculata. The sequence goes on from CM046852.1 coordinate 14,115,951, forward strand.
GCTCTTGCTTGCTTCATAGATATGTCCCAATGGGACTAGATAGAAACACTCATTGACGTGGAAAATTATGTCAAGAGTTAGGCAACATAATTTATTTCCTGTCCCATGTTTACGAGACATTATTGAGAACGAGTTTGAAGAAGAAGAAAAAAATATCTGCACTCTCTATTGGGAATTCATTGACTGTTTCATGCATGATTGAATCACATATTTTTTAAAATTATTCTATTCCATGCTTTCTCTCCGAGACTCTGGGTTGTCAAAGCCGGGCCGATCTGGTCACCTTAGATGCCTGATATTGGTAAACCTTCTCGAGTGGGCATAAATGATGCCATTTATCGCCCATCACGGGGCGGTCTTCGGGTGACATAAATGAGGTCCCGGTTTATAAAGAAGGAAAGAGATTCTGAGTGAGAAGTGTTCAGCATGTTCAGTGGCGTAGCACGAGACTGTGCAGTCAGGGGGGGGGGGGGGGGGGTACTTGCATCAGGGAGTGGGATTTCAATAGGTAGATGAAAGGCGAAATAACGGTGACCTCGAAATAGGGTTTGGTGGGTGGTGAGGGTTGAGGGTTCATAATTATCTTTAATTGACGTTGGCTTTTACAGCTCACTTTCTTCTTTCTTTCTCTCTCTCTCTCTCTCTATCTGTTGATGTCTTTTGATTTTGTCGTCATTCATTTTTCTGCTTTCTGTTGTGTGTTGGTTTCTGTTGTTATTGCTGTTTGTTTGTTTGTTTGTTTGTTTGTTGTTGTTGTTTTTTTGTTTGTTTGTTTGGTTTTTGTTTTGTTTTGTTTTGTGTTTTGTTTTGTTTTTTTTTTGTGTTTTTTTTTTTTTGGGGGGGGGGTGCTACAGATTCAGATTCTAAGTAAGGAGTGCTGACTGAAATACTGAGAAATGGAAAGCCGCAATATGTATGATTCATGCTGATTAAAACGGAGAACTGAAATGAATAAGTACTTCATTTTGATCCGAGCGTCCTTAGCTTATTCCTGTATACAGAGGGCAATGACTTTTTTTTTTTTTTTTTTTTGATACGCATGCATTAACATTTGCATAAGCTCCAAAATGAATAGATCCCATCTCTCTTATGTTTTAAAGAGGTAGTGATGCATGGTCTGATTAGTAACCCTAATCATTCTCATCTTTTCATTTCTGCTTTTTTTGTGTGTGTGTGTGTGTGGAATATTCTGGTTTTATCCCTATTAATCATGGATTGCTATGACTGTATAATTTATGTGAAGAAAAAAAATGTTTTGGTTTTTCTCCATCATAACTATGATAACCTTTTCTGGAGTTCCGTTTCACCAACGTTAGAGCAATGACAGCCCACTCCTTTTTTCTTCGTCCTAGCTTCTCAAGAAGGATGAAAAAATATGTCACTTCATCTTACAAATAATATGGTTTAAGACACTTCCACACCCTCCATTGTATCTATTCTCTCCTTTTCTTCTCTCTGCCTCTTCGAGAATATTTCTCCTCTCATGTTGCACCTCCATTCCCCCCTCTTTTTTCCCTTCAATCAAGCTCAGTGGTCTCTTTCTTTTTTTTATGTAGTTATTTTCTTTTTTTATATTTATTATGTAATATTATGTATTATGTACTAAGGGCACCCTCGCCCCAAGCTTTTGCTTTTAGAGGTGTGTGCTCCGACTATGTATGTACCACATTGATGTATGTTTTGTCATATTTTTGGTTAAAAATACATGTACATTATTTTTGTTCTTTTATTACTTTGTATATTGAAAAGCTGGAAATAAATGTCTTTAAATTGAATTGGAAAAAAAAATATTCCCGTTCTTGTGCTTCTTCCTCCCCCCCCCCCCCTTCATTTTTTTTGCCTGCCTGAAGTCTTTTTTTCTCTCTCTCCTTCATATTTTCCTAATTATATTTCCTTAATTTGTCCCCTTTCCTTGCGATATTCAATAATTCTGACATGAACATAATATCTTATGACGTTAATTTACTCAGTCGTATTCAATAATTTTGCTCGCATTCAAAATACTGTACGTTCCTTAAAGCATTCAAACAAACTAAGCTAACAGTGCATGGTACAAAATCGAAGGTCAACAAGATTTTAATGATTTAATTATTGCCTCTCTGTGCACAAGATTAACTTTCTTTTTCGACTGACATATTAATTACTCTTGATTTTCTGAAGAAGCAAAAATCTTCGAAATCTGTCAGCTCTGAAAGAAAGCTCTCATTCTCTATGACTTTCTTATCAAGCACTCGAAGCCGTCTGCAAATGATTGAGAGTGCAAGTTAATCATTATCCTCGCGAGAATTATAATAATAATACTGTTAATAAATACAGCATTTGTATTGCGCCATCTATCTAGTACACTATTCTGAGGCGCAGAGGGATATCAATAGGTTTTATTTACATACAAAGGAGAACGAGAGAATGGGGAAAGATGCATACATAAAGTTAACAAATATTTCAATATAATATTGTGAGAACATGCATGACTTTGGACTTGACTTAAATGTCTTTGCTGATCGGATATTCAGAGGAAGATCACATTCCATAGAGATGGAGCTGCTGCTGTAAAAGCCCTTACTCCAATACAAGACAAATTCCTTTGCATTGTTAATTGTTTGCTACCAGAAGAGCGCAGATTTCTTCCTTGGACAAATTATGAGACAAGACAAGGATTGATTTTGATTGACCTTTTACCCCAGGCCTCCACCCTTCACATAACATGTGGCCATACTGTTTATGTACCACCAAATTAGGACATTATTTTGGTCCCGCTTAATCAATGCTTATTTCTTTTTTGTAAACAATACTAAGGAAAGGAGCGGCGATGCTGAAAATTCGGCAATGCATCTTCTCAGGAGAATATAATCATTAGTCTAGGAATAAGGGGTTCCGGTCCCGAATGTTGTGAGTGCGTGTATCTAACGTGATATAATTCAGTATCAAATCTTAAAGATAAAGTAGAGTTCTGGTCATGCAATCACATTGTGAAAGAAACTGTCTCAAAGAAATTGGGAAAGGTTGACCATGTCTACATAAGAATTGTTTTATACTGTGTTGTTTTGGAATCATCAAAATAGATAAGAACGTGTACTGCGCACAGAAATGGGTATATGGGACTACACACACAAGTGGCATGAATGTTCGGCCCGAACATTTCAGCTATTTCTAGTCATATTTCGAATATAAGAGCATTTGAAGAGCAATAATTTTCAGGGGATGTTTCTACTACGATGTTCTTCCAAACTAACATAAAAGGAATGGGAAAGCTCACAAATGATTTTCACCTTTCCCAGAACTCAAGATTCCCTTTAAAGTGGATCTACGATCGTCATATCCGGGTCCACTCGCTACTCACAAGGACCAATATTCATTTAACACGAGTTATGAATAGTGGTCCTTATGAATAGTTATGAATAGTGGTCCTCATGAATGAAGGTCCTTATGAATAGCGAGGTAATTTGTCTATGGTTTGCTCGCTATTTAGAAGGACCGCTATCCATAGAAAACGACTATTCATTTAGTCACGGTCCTTATGAATAAGTGGTCCTTATGAATAGCGGTCCTTATGACTACCCTACCCTACTTTGACAAAAGGAAGGTACTGTTACCTGAATGTTATCTGAATTTGGCGAAAGTTACAGGAGAGACACCTCAAAATAGACAACGTTTCGACAATAAGCATAAACTGAGCATTTATTCAGGAAGGCCTGGCCATGTTTGACGTTGTAAGAAGAACCTAATTGTTTGGAAAAGTTTGGTAAAAGAGACTGGTAATTTGGCAAATGCTTTCTTTTCTCAAAGACAGGCAGAAATGGTGAAAATATGTGCAGCCCTAACAAACAATTTTTAATGTTTCTATAACACGATAAAAACTATTTTCGAAAAATCAACTCAAGGCAATTTCAATAGCCCTGTCTATCACCTTTAGAAATATGCGAACATTACAATGGCGTATTACGTAATCTGAACCTGATTTCTATGGGCAGTACAATAGGCCTTTGAAATTGCCCTTGAATTTATTTTTCGAAAGTAGTTTTTATCGTGTTCTACCAACAACAACAACAACAACAACAAATTCTCAGGAGCAGGGGCAGAAATTTCACCCCACATCCTCCTGCATGCGCCGTGGATCTTTTACACATAGTAACTTTTAATTGCTTTACAATTCCAAATTCATATTAATAAATCCTCTTTATTGGAGGGAGATGTGCACCCTCCTAACCCCTCATCCCATCATGAGAAGAAATCGCCGCCCATTGGAAGATGTAATTTAATTCGGCTGTCGGGTAATAAACATTCAGCGCTGCTTCCGGAGCCATTCTAGGTTCATGCCTTGCCTAGCTCCTTGCCCAGAGCATTCTTTCTTTCTTTTTTCTTCTTCTTCTCCTTCGTATTCTTCTTTTACATTATATTTTCATCATTTATTATACCGGAATCGTGAGCGAGAATGTCGTAAAAAGCGGACATCCCCTAAAATGCGTTAGTGTCATGTTACACTGCAAAAGGACGATGGGTAACATCAAAGGCACTCTTTTTCACGTGTTGGAGGCGTCATCTGACATTTCGAAAGACATGTCGCAAAATATGGGTAGCAAACAGGACAACAAGGAAGAAGGCACCGCAAGTGGATTGCTCGTCCTAATGATGAAATCGGTACACATTACGCCGATTTACACGCCTGCATGCCTAACGAGTTTGGAAGAAAAAGAAATACATGCGCGACAGGGAAGACAAAGTATTGTTGTAACTGTAGGGCATTTTAGTTTATAGTAAAGATGGGATTTAAATTTGCACAGAATCAAACGAAATTTACATTGAATGCTCAGACGACAAGAAAATCATTAGTAACCAACAGTTTCGGTAGAAACTGTATAGTGGTAGCTGATAAAAGAGTACAGAAAATAAGGAAATTACTCGAAGGAAAAGTCCCACGTTTATTACACGGTCGGTCAATATAAATTGTCATTCATCTTGTACTTGTCTTTTTCAATTTCATTTATATTTCTTGTTATTCATTTTTAGTTGCCAAATCGCCAAATTATTGGCAGAGGCAGGATAGATAAAACGTTTTAAAAGGTTTTGCATTTACATGCTAACTTTGGAAGGGCCGTTGGGATTTCTAAAATCACCTTCAGAAGGGGTTAGCAAAAATTAGGATTTTCTCAACCTGTTAATGTTAAAGCTCATGTACAGATTTGGTAGCAAAAAGGAAATTGGAAAGAAACATGTTGAATCAAGGAGTTATCACTTGATTAAATATAGTCTCATGTTGTTTTCCATGTATCAAAAACTGTTTGTACGAGATCATTTGATATTGCATCAATGATTTCCGGTCAATTATACCGTAAATATTATGTTAAAGGGCAATCCAACCTTGGTAATGAGATGATTTGTGTGAAAGCAGAAAAATAAGAAAAACAAGATGGTGAAAGTTTGAAAGAAATCGGACAAGGATTAAGAAAGTTATGGATGTTTGAAAAATGAGATCACTACATCTATGTGAATCTCAAATTGGCAATTTGGTGAGTCAATTGTGACATTTTTGTGGACAACTCTCCCATTTGTCGTACACAAAAATATCATTAATTTGCGGTTTTCTTCGAGGCGCTTTTACCCTCGGGGCAGTATAATAATAATAATAATATCTACATTTATAGGGCGCTTTATACGGGCGTTTCTAAGCGCACAGGTGGTCTGTCTAACTCAGTATACATGGTACATCCAATAGCTTAAAAACAACAAAATGAAATAAAATATTACTAATACAATACAGTTAAATGAAATTAAACAGTACTCAAAATATATTGGAGATAGCATATTGTTATAGGTCCTCATGAGCGAAAAGATCCTACTGAATAATGCATCTTGAAAAAAGTGACATTTTAGTCATTTTGTGTGTTAGAGAGAATGGGGAAGTTGTCCACAGCTACATCACAGTGACATTACCTATTCGGCCAATTTGAAATTCCCATATGCATAGTGATTACAACTTTCAAAAATTCATAACTTTCTTATTGCTTGTCCAATTTCGTTCAAACTTTCACCAATCTGCTTCTCTGATTTTTCCTCTTTCTTTCAAAGCAACTTGCTGTTAAGGTTGGATTTCCCTTTAAGGAACACTAGATCACGGCAATGTATTGCCCTACGCTAGGACCTTTCCACCCCGACGGCTCCCCGGCCGCATAACAATCTCGAGGCTTCGCGCATGTGTGTCACTGTGTGTAGGTTTTGAACGGGTGTATGGTGTATAGTTGCTGGGAGCTTATCCCTGTCAGACCCGGCACCTAAATCATTGTTAGCCTCTTATTTGTTTAATATGCCACTTTCGAACGTGAAATCTTCCTTGTTATTTTTATCAACGAAAATTCAAGAAATCTGACCAAAAGTTTATGAGGGCTGACCAAAATTAAACATTACCTTTAAATCTAATTTTTTATTATATATTTATTGTCAACTGATGCAAGATGAAATCTGACAATAAATAACAAACTATATAAATGGAATTCCCACCAAGAAAGTGAGTGCAAAGAAGAGTAAAAAGGCTGAAAACATCCGTAGGGTTATTGTTAACACGTATTGATTTATTTGTTTGGTAGAATATGTGACTTTCATCGAACTCCACAATTTCCTTTTCAACTTCGGGGTCCCCCATTGATATATAAGGACCCTTCTTTATTACATATTCAACGATTTCCTTAAATGCAGTTTCAATGCGAACACTTATCATCTTCAAGATGCTTTCAGCGGTTACGGAGGTGCTAAAGAACTTTCACCCGCCGTGTCAAAAATCAATCAAGCAGGTTTGCTCGGCTGTGCCAACAGATAGTACTCTCGCGCCAAATTGCCCCCTTCACCCCGGCCTTACCCAGTAACCACACAACATGAGCACAAGAATTCCATTGATGCACGGTGAGCGACATGTAATGTAGTTAATTACGTATGTGCCTGGCTTGTCGCGTATATTATTTAAAGATCACTGCACATACAGTAATTGTGGATGACAGGGTAACGACGTTTAGGGTGTCATGATGTATATGTTATCAAATTTATGCAACATCCAAATAAGCCGTTAACTTTGATATCCCATGTGGAGAAAATGATGCGGATTACAGCATGGCTATTAAAGTAAGCTAAGACCAAGATAATGTTCCCAGCAGCGTTGAGACATAAATCTAATGTTATTCTTATTTGCGTATTACTTCGCTCAAGATGAAACAAACTCTTCTTTTTTTTTTTTTAAAGACTAGAGAGAATCATGTTCTGGGAATGATGGTACGTTGAATATTGCAGAGGTTAATGGTGTTTTTGCACCACAATCACGATCGCAAAGACTTTCGAAAAAATAAACCTAAGGCGATTCCAATAGCCGTCAATCACCTTCAGGTATGCGCGGGCATTTCTACAATTTCTCAGCATGACAGGCAGTATAGTCATCAAAATAAAATTCAACAAATTTGTTAGATTGTTGTTGGATCTCATCCTAATCATATATCAAACAAGGAGAGAGAGAAGCTCGAGTTCTGGGAAAGGTGAAAAATGATTTGTGAGCTTTCTCGTTCCTTTTATGTCAGTCTGGAAGAATATCTTAGTAAATTACCCCCTGAAAAAGATTGCTCTCATATTTGAAATATGACGAGAAACAGCTGAAGTGTTCGGGCCAAACATTCATGCCACATTTGTGTGCAGTCCTATATATCTATTTTTGTGTGCAGTGCACATTATTCTCAGAGAGATTTGGTCTTCTGGGGTTTTTTTAATAATCATTTTGATGATTCCAAAACCTCACAGTATACACTTATTTTTAAGTAGACATTATCCACCTTTCCCAGTTGTTCTTTCATAATGTAATCGTATGACCGGAAGTCAATTTTATCTTTAGGCAATGTTAAGTGTGGTGAATGGTATTTATTTATATAAATGGTATTTGTTAATAGTGATATTGATACTATGCAGAGTTGTCAGTTGTCGTGAGGAACGGTGTGCATAATGCATCCATGTTAAAATAACATGAAGTCAAATAAAAACAAACAAACAAACAAACAAGATGGACTATGTGTGATTTTAATTACTTAGGCTTTGAAGTCAATACAAATTTGTACGAACAGAAGGAAGAATTTTATTTCTCCAAATTCACTCTTTCGGAGGAAAAATTTAATTGAGCTCGAATTAATAAAGGTTGACTAAGTTAGACTGTTACAAGGCTAGCCTAGTCCACTGATTATGGAGTGTCATGTGTCACGTACCTTATTCTGTACAAATGACTGTAATTATGCAACAAAACAAATAAGCGAAATGAATCCGGTCATGAAATAAAAATGAGGAATCGATATCATGTTGACATGATCTTTGTTTGCTCATTTCGTAACATCACTATGGATATTTGTTTGGTATGTGGAGGTTAACACTTTGCGTTCCATGAATCAGTGGACTTCATAATTATGCCGAGTTTTAACTCTTTGCCTACGGGAAGCAGGTGGCCACTGTAGAAAGCCTATGTGAATTAGAGAATTCAGTAGCAAACGGGTTAACCATGTAAACTTGGATTACTGAGTTAGTCCGCTTGTATAATTGTTTATGAATACTGACCATTGTCTAGTGATACAAAAAAGGGGGAGAGAGAAAAAAAACCCTATGACCTCAGCTATGGACTATGATGCACTTTTGTAAGTACATGTAACATTATACTCCGGTAGGGTCTTTGATCGGATTCACGAAATCCCCTTTAATCAGCCAACCGTAAGCACAAGCGAGACATCAAGAAACATGGGCAAAGCAATCGACGTTTCCCGTCCCAAGGCAAGTAATGTTATTTATGTATGTTGGGAACATTAGTTTGATCATGTTATCCAAGCGCGCAGTCTCTTTTTGCCAAAGGCGGTCTTGCGATATTGTCTGCATTTCTGTATAATTCAGAAGAATATCAAATGTATGGATATGCTGCATGGATATGATTGTCGATATAAGTGTAGGATTTATTATTGTTTTCTTAATCCATTGATTTTCACAAGTAATTTATCTTTATTGATCTGTATGTATCATCAAACACTCAATGTTCAGGTAGCAAAGGCTTGAAATACAGTTTTTATGGTTGCTATATAAGAGCAAGTAAAATTGATTTCTAGTTTCTCGACAGGATTTTTCGGAAATAAAGAGGAGAGGGTTCTATGAATATCGAATATATGTGTGTGTTTGTGCTTTTGTTGTTGTTTTTTCTTGTTTTTTTGTCTGTACAGACAATTCTTTTAGCCGATTTAAACACAAATTTTCTTGATTTCATTTCATTTCCTTTGTACATGCCAATACGGTGACACGACATTTGTTCCTGCGACATTTGCTCCTCCGTCCATATCTCGAAAGGTCAAAGGTTAAGGTCAAGGTCATGATTTGGTTTTTTGTTAAGGACAATGTGAAGATTAGGATTAGGGTTAGGGTTAGGGTTAGGTTTAGGTTTAGGTTTAGGTTTAACATGGCAAAGTTAGACCGGAGGCAATTGTCGCAGGAGCAAATGTCATGGAACCGCCAATACAGAGGCTCAAACATGGTGATATTGCATCGAATTCGTGGTTTTTGTTACATCTTTGCCGAGATGTCCTCAGATTCTCATCTACTTCCTCTCTGAACAAACAATATACCATCCGCTTCATGCACTCACACTATGTGCACCATCTCCACTCTCTTTGGAGTATTCCAACCACGTGGTTACTGGTACCCTTTAAGTTTACTTGTAATTTTTTTCGAAAATTAAATTTCTAAGTTAGTAAATTCTGATTTCTGCTGTCGTGTAACGTTTCCCAGTACAGTAAAGGGCATTGAGTATATCTAAATTGGGGTATACGAGAGCTTAACACATGGCCCACCCGATTCCAGTCGGCAATCGGTTAATTACCCATGCAAAGGGGGGGGGGGGGAGGGGGTAGTCGGTGCTGTAGTTTTTATCGGACATGTCGGATCACGGATCAAAGAGGTATAGACCGTATATTTCAAACACAATTCCCCAATCGCTTTCCGCTCCACATATACCATTTCGGTGCCTAGATTTTGTGCCCGAGTTCCTCCGTTTTCAGAAGAATCACGCTCTGTTATTTGTTGTTGTTTTTTTTTTCAAACTCTTTTACCGACACATTTCTATGTTTCCCCTTCATATTCTCATGTCGATTGTTGACCTAGTTGTCATATCACATTAAATTGAAAAGCATGTTCCCTAAGGGCATACAAGTCATCAATAGTCAAATGGATTATATTCATTAGAACAACAATCTAAGATACTGCGAGTCTCTCTGGCATGATCCTAGCAATCACATCGAACACATGCATCTTCAGTTCTCTCTCTATCTATCTCTCTCTCTT